>PVLC010011334.1:0-47456 GCA_004027655.1 Graphiurus murinus
TCTGATTGGAGTTAGGTGAAATCTCAAGGTAGTCTTGATTTGCATCTCTCTGACTGCTAATGATGTGGAACATTTCCTCATACATTTATTGGCCATTTGTATTTCTTCTTTTGTGAAGTGTCTATTTAGATCCTTTTCCCATTTCTTGATTGTGTTATTTGTTTTCTTAGCTGTGAGTTTCTTGAGTTCTTTGTATATTGTTGATTCTTTCTCTTGACATTTTTGATATAGCAATTGATATTAGTGTATAAGTCAGTTTTCCATCACTGTGACAAAATACCAGAGATGATCAGCATAAAAAGAGGAAAAGTTAGGCTGGGCGTGGTGGTGCACACCCGCAATTCTAATACTTGGGAAGGTGAGTCAGAAGGATCACAGGTTTGACCCTCAGCAATTTAGCAAGACCCTGTTTCAAAGTAAAAAATAAAAAGGACAGTGGGTGTGGTTCACAGGCCCCTGGGTTCCGTTCTCAGCACCAAAAAATAAAATAAAAGAAAAGAAGAAAAGTTTGTTTTGACCCATGTTTTCAAAGGTTTCAATCCCTGCTTGGCTGACCCCATTGCTCTGGGACCTGTTTTCAGAGGACATTGATCATCTCATTGTGGCTGGGAAGCAAAATGATAGAGAGGAAAGGGCTAGGGTTCCAATATGCTCTTAAAGGACATGTTCCCAGTGACCTAATTTCCTTAAAGCCTGACGCTCCCAGTAGCACCATGGACTGGTGACCAAGTCCCTAATACATAGGCCTCTGTTGAACACATATACAAAACATACCAATTAGTCATAAAATAAAAGGATTTAAAAGCTATAGACTCTGCCAGGCATGGTGTCACACACCCATAGTCTCAGCTACTTGGGAGGCTGAGACAGGAGGATGACTTGAGTCCAGGAGTTTGAGGCCAGTCTGGGCAACATAACAAGATTCCATCTGAAAGGAAGAAAGAAAGAGAATGAGTGGGTGTTGGATGGGTGGATGCAATCCTAAGTAGCTGGACGGTGAATAGCTGGGAGGAGTGAGGGGCAGATGGATTCATGGATGGTGGATCTGAGTACACTTTTGCGTCAAACCAGATCATCTGAGGAAAATTATCAATAGATTTACAAATTTCCAACTAAACTAGTGCTTGCTCTTTCCAAGACATAAACTTGGTGGGTTTGCAATAAAGAGGTAGAAGACATAGCACATGCTCCCCAAAAAGTTGGAATCTGAGCTCATGCTATACAGAGAGAACAAATTAGTTGAACAAATAAATGAAGAGCTCTACCAAAATTTCTAGTATCTCCTTGGGGTTCCTTGGCATACACTGATGTCCAATTACATTCTCACATGTATATTGGATTAGATTTTTTCCATCATAAAAGAGCCCTGATAGCAAGTTTATAGTATAGATTGGTAATAAGATGATGAAACAAAACTTGTACTTTCACAGTAATGAAGATAAACTAGTTCTTTACATTTTCCCACAAGAAACCCTTTCATATTTTAAATGAAAAGAAAAGGACCAAGGAGGGAATGGAACCATGCTTCAATGCAATCTTAATTAAATAGCTTCACTCCCAGCTTTTTTAGAAAAATCAAATCTAATAATATTTTGCCCACGGATTGTTCTTTGAGAGGATAATAACAAATCACTTGCAACCAGCAACGTGCAGTAATTTAATTAGCTGGCGTGCAGTGTCAGCAATTTAGAGACTGCAATTGACTACTCTCTGAACTAAGAGGAAACTCAACTAGTCACTGCCTCCAAAGGTAGACTGTCGTGGATGATGGGTGACATGGGGAGTGTGCTAATGACTTCAGGTTTTCTTGTGATGAGTTAAGCATGAATTCCCCAAAGCCCATTGTTTCTAATTAAAGAACTTTGAGAACTTCTATTTCCAAGGCTGGTGAAAAATACTAATGGAGCAAAAGGAAGGAATGTTATAGTCTCTAAGAAGCCCTGTCCTTCCATGGGTCTCTTCATTCGCCGTTCCCTCTGCTCGGTGGCCCAGCCTTCCCCAACTTCCTTACTTCCCTCAGGCTCCTGCCCAAATGTCACCCTCAGAGAGAGGCTCCCTGGCCATTCTAGCCATTTTAACATCCCCTCTCTTATCCTGACCTCCTTTACTCTGTTTCCTATTTTCTCCAGTAACACTTATTACCACATGACATAAATGCTTGTCATCCATCATATCCAATAAGAGTAGATGGGGTGAGAATCTTAACACTTGTCAGTCATTTTGCTATCACTCAAGGCAAGAATAGTGTTTGGCATACAGAAGGCACTCAATATTTCTTTAAGGAACAAGGAAATGAATTTAATGAGTTTTTGCTTTGCATATTTAAACTTCCTTAAAATACTGGGCATGGTGACTCATGCCTGTACTTGGGAGGCTGAGACAGGAGGATCACAGGTTCAAGGACAGCCTCAGCAAGTAGTGAGACTCTCATCAACCTACCAAGACCCTGTTTCAAAATAAAAATAAAAAATAGGACTGGGAGTATAATTCAGAGGTAGAGTGTCCCTAAATTCAATCCCTAGTACCACATACAAACAAACAAAAAATTCCTTAAAAAGCTAAGCTACAAGCAAGGGCCTAAGGCTTTTGGGTTATCACCTGGCATTTGTGGAATCATCCAATCCTCACAAGACTATTATTATTTTCTCTTCTATAGGTGAGCAAACTAATGGAGTCAGCCTTCCATACTTTGGATTGTTTCAGAAGGAATCCATACAAAGGAGTTTATATTTAGGATAACCCCCTTGGCACCTATGTAAAAAAAAGCACTTGTGTGATGATGAAGATGAAGATGACGATGGTGATGGTGGTGGTGGTAAGCTTGATTTAGTATGTGCTGGAGAGTCCTCGATGTGTTACCTGTGTTAACTCATTTACTCCGCACCACAGACTTATAAAGTAGATACTGATGTTGTCTTCATTTCATAGACAAGTGAAATGAGCCAGAGAGAAGAAACTTATTCAAGGACACATAGCTACTAAGTGTCAGAGTCCAGCTCCAGGTTCCTGTAGAAATTCCATCAAAGCAAAAAGGACAGGAAGGAAGGAAGGAAGGAAGGAAGGAAGGAAGGAAGGAAGGAAGGAAGGAAGGAGCGAGCCTGAACAAGAGAGCTATTTGGGATTGGAATCCATGTCCGTTTCATAGGTCCAGAAGTGGTTCTCAACAAGCAGTATCATCAGAGTGGGCTTCAAAGGATCCAGAGACACGAACATTACTTTTCCCAGAATAAGCTTATATAATATTTACAGAAAGTCACATTGAAGATACCATTAAAGGTGGAACCTCTTACCAAAAGGGATTTTTATACCTAATAATCACTAGATAAGTGAAAAAAATTCATGATCCACAGAGCTAAAAACACTCTCAAGGGAAATAGAACAAGCAGTCTCTAAAATAAAAAAGGACATGCTAGATAATCATTATGCTAAATAATGTACATGGAAAAACAAACAAACAAAAATCTCCTAGTCCCTTGAATTTACTATAGAATTGTTTTGTTGAGTGAGGTGCTTTCATCTAAGCTATTTCTTTTTCCACATGAACTGCCTCAAAAAGGGTGAGTCAAAAAGAAAAGTTACTGGGAATGGAATTCAATAATATTTAGGAAGAAGTGAAATTTAATGCTTCAGTTCCTGGTTGGCCACACATAAGTTCCTGGCAGAGAACTCACTGACCTAAGCCGGGGAAGCATGTTCAGTGGGTTGTGAATTCTATATACACACCCACAACGTGAGTGGGGAGCCAGGATAGGTTTTCTTGTTTTGGGGTTTTTTTTTTGTTTTATCTGTGTATGTATGTATGTGTGTGTGTGTGTGTGTGTGTGTGTGTGTGTGTACACACTCCCAGTTCTATGTTTTACAGGAGAATGTCCAACAAATATTCAGCTGTGCAAAGGGAAGCTAGTACTTAAGCACAAATAGGAGACATGATTCTTTTGTTTTAAATAAATATTTAAACACAACTTAGGTCTTACCAGCACCTAGACTCCAGGTCTGCATAGTGGAGCTGCCTCGCCTGTGGACCCAGAAAGAAGTCAAGATTCTATTCCCAGTAATAAATGCACGGGTTGAGGTTTGCTATGGTTTGGCTCTGGAGTGTGCCCCAGAGCTCATGTGTTGAAGCCTGGTCTCCAGTGAAGCAAGGTTTAGAGGTAGACATGACTGGAGGAGATGGGTCACTGAGGGCAGGGCCTGGGGACTTTATCTCTTGTCTCTCTCTTCCTCTCTCCTTTCTCTCCTCTCTTCTCTCTCTCTCCTCTCTCCCCTTCCTGGTGTCCTTTCCTCTGCAGCTGGTGTGACCACCATGGCGTTTCTGCCTCAGAGCTGACCAACAGTGGCCTGAACCTCTGAAACCATGAGCTCCTCTGCGTTGAGTTGCTCTTGTCGGGTGTTCTGGTACAGTGATGCCTCCAGCCTGCAAGTCCTTGGAGAAGGAGAGGGCCTATTCCTTCACTGTGGCAAGATGGGCAGCAGGGAAGGAGGACGCGGCTGGCTCAGTCCTGCAGTAGCAGGGACTGAAAGTCATTCAGATTTTTGGTCTGTATTCATGTCTCTCTTTTTCATCAATTAGAATCCTAATAATTAAAAATAAAAAGTTATTACTTGTTGAGCACGTTCAATGAGCCCAGAACTCAGCAAAGTCCTTTTGGATTACCCTATCATTCAAATTCTCATGACCCCATGAGAGACATGAAGGAATTAAGGCTCAAAAGGTGGCCAGGATTTACTCCAGACTCACGGCTCTTAAGAGATGAGGCTGAGACTTGAATTGTGGCAGATCTCATTCCAGAACTGTGTTCTCAGCTCCCACGCAGTAGAAAGAGTCCTTTTGGGGTAACTTTGACTCTAAGATAAGCTGAGTTCAAATCCTACCCCTAAACTTCACAGAATGAGATCAGGTAAAAAATGATTCCTTAGATGGGCTCTTTAAGTCAGAGAAGAGAATGGTGGGAGAAAGAGCAGACCCATTTCAGGGCTGTCATTCACACACAACACGGATTTGTCCATGCAGGTCATGTTCCATGTTCTTCCTCATAGCCTCGTAGGTAGTCAAGGGACACCATTCAGACCTGAGGGCATCCAGAGAATCCCGTGCATTAGGAGGGATCATTTCCTGGCATGAAGACCCCAGCGTTCAGCATTGCTCAGGCCACTCCTGCACTAGGAAAACTGGTGTGTCTCCTGCCTTCTTCAGCATCACCAGAAATGCAGGTCAGGCCAACTCTAAGGTCTTTCCTTTGCTCCCCTTTTTGGATGTAGTTAAGCAGATTATCTTAGGTTGAGACCTCCCAGAAGCAAATCTTAAGATAATGATTTAAGTGCATGCTGCTTGTTTGGAAGGTGAGGCCAGGAAAAATAGAAAGAGAAGGGAAAGGACCCAACCCAAACAATGCTTGATTTCTCTGAGGACCTCCAGGACACCACTTAGCCTGGTGCCTAGAGGCCAGATATTTATCTACCAACTCCTATTTGTCACTTTTTAAAAGCTTTTTCCAGGGCCAACTCCCTGAAATTTCTGAACAATCCTTTGGGTGGGCTGAGAATACTCAGGTGGCCAAAGAAAGCCCCATGGGAAAGAAGTGCAGGTGATCACAGGCTGAAGCCATCTGGATGGTGTGCCCATGGACTGGATGTGCCCAGGGAAGGTGTGCCTGCCGCAGATACAGAAAACTATTTCTCTACTGTGACAAAGGCAGTAGTTGCCATGTCTGAGAAACTGTGGCAACTATTTCACTCCAACCAATTGTTGATTTTTCAAAAATGTGAACCCAGTGCTCAAGAAAAAACACAGATCAAATTTTATATGAAATCCTTATATTTTCAAATATGATGGATTTTCAAACAAACTGAAAAAAATTATAAACTGTGTGGGCTTAACACAGCTTATGTGCTGGCCCCAGCCTAAAGCTGCTGGTATAGTAGGCACCAGTGCCATTGTTGGTGCTGGTAAAGCACCTGTTCCTTCCTTCAAGGTGTTCTTCCATCTGTTATTTAACTAGCCCTTTATCACATCCTGGAGAAAAGCTCATTTTCTGGAAGAGGCTATTGCATATAACATATCTCAGAACCGTTTCACCTGGGAGGCAGAATTCAAAATGAAAGACTTTGCTGATGGTCTCATGCAAGTTCGTGATATAAAGTTTTGCTCGTTCGTCCTCTTTTCCACCAAGACAACCAGTAGACATCCTACCAACTCCTGCAAAGGAGCCCTCATCAGAAGTGACTGACTTCTCAGGAGCTTCGGGAGGGGAAAAATTCTCCCCCACCCTTTTTATACCCACAGTACAAGATGGGAATTTCCCATAGGCAGCCATTATTAGTTGGGGCTAGCTAACAACTCTATAGAAGGGTTTAACAGAAGCCATGAGAACAATAAAAATGACCATGGCAATAAGTTAGTCTTCACTTTTAACTTCCAGAGATGTCATGATCAGGGAATGAGGATCAGACTCATTCATTCATTCCACAGATAATTACTAGTGCCAGCTGTATGCCAGATACAGCTCCAGGAGCTGGAGCTGGGCAAGACAAACAAGATCACTTCTCTCATGCAATTTGCATGCCATTCAGGGAAACCCATACCCACACTGGAGAAGTTGAGAAAGTGACTTCAGCTTGGCATGACTATCTGTGATGCCTCCTAGCCTGATCAGGGTAATACCCCTGGCCTATCCTGCTTATTGATCTGAGTTGAGGTCAGAAGGTGCAGAAGGAGTTGGGAACCTAAGGGAGCCTTCAAGAGAAGGCACATTTATTACTTGTCCTGATGTCTTCTCAGCATCTCCCAGTGGAGAGGAGCAATTGCATCTTCCGATCACACAAAAGATGTGTAAGTCAGGTGATATTCCCAGTGGTTAAGCCTGGGTAAGATAACTGCTTTATCAGTGGTCAGAGAAAAAGGACTCCTAGACACAGCATCACTGTTTCCCAAAAAAGTAAGGTGTTTGCCTTAAAAATTAATATCATGGGATCCAAATCAAAGCCTGCAGTCCTGTATTTGAGTGTTTCTCATAAAGATGCATGCAATGAATATTCATATCGTCTAAATATGTGAAGTCCAGAAAGGGTCTCTTGTTCATTCTTTATTTTACCAGCTAGAAAACTGAGGTCAAAAGAGAGGAAGTGAGATTGCCCAGCTGCTGGGAAGATGTAAAGGGGAATCTAGGTCTTAGTCTGAAGCACACTCTCCACCAAAAAATCACAAAAATGACCTTGGAGATGAATCATCTAATTCATTCAGTACGTTCCTGCTGAGCACCTTTAGATACACAGCTCCTTGGTAAGTAATGGGCACAAATGCTGTCTTCAAAAAACTATTCAGGGGCTTTGGGATGGTTCTGAAGGAGATTGGGAACCTGCATATTATGACAGGTGCCCCTGAGGTATTCTGGAAGCTAGGCAAACTTGTGAAATACTAGCCTGAGTGGCTTAGAATGTGATTCTTAATCAAAGTTGAATATAACCGTCTCTGGCCACACATGCCAGGTGCCTGGCACAGAGACACACAACCAATGTTAGCTATGGCTTCTGTACACATCACATAGCCTGAAACAATGGCTTAATGAAGGTAAATAATGTTGGAACCAAACATATTGTACTAGCCATAAAATAAATGGTAAAAGCCCTATAAATATAGACTGTCAATATTTAAATTTAACAAAGAGAACCTATTCCACATTGTGAAAACTTTACTTTCCTTCTCCACATTTGAACTGTCTTTTTGGTGAAAAGGACATTTCCTAGTATCAGTCTTCCAGCAAAGGAAGAGTTTGGAGGTGCCTTTGTATTCTAGCCAAAGCACATTTTGTTGATTTCTTGGAAAATCCCAAATCTTCCAAGGTTATCCAAGAACACAGTTGAACTGACAGAGATGTTCTGAATCAGCCCACTTTTTGGTAACTTCCCTGATTAGGGGTTACAGTGAGACACTCCTTTTGGTATTCTGTGAAGAAATTATCTTATTCTAGGAGATAAGACTATTTCGAAGGAGCTAAAAAAAAAAAAAACCTCCTGAACAAATATATTTTCCCTGCATTAAAGCCTCTCCCTTCTTTGAACTTCCCATTTTTAGAATCTTCACTGATAAGGACAAATGCAATTTTCACCATCAGTGGATCTGAACAGACAATTACATTAAGGCAAATAGGACAGGGTGAGGCCAATGATGTAAATTACATTGTGTGCATCTAATGTGCAAACAAAACCCTCAAATAAAAATGAACACCCTAAAAAATCAGTCAACTTTTTTTTGCAGCTACACAAAATCTCTTGCTAGCATTTGGAGATCTGAGGAGAGTAGAGAATTCAGCCAATTTTAGAAACAGTTTCCCTAAGGAAAGTGTTCTCAGCCTTCTTAGGAAGGGCTTACACCCATAAAATGTCGTTCTCATTACTGCAGCATGTTGGGTTTACAAGGTCCTCATATTTGGTTTCCATTCAATTCTTACCACACCCTTTGAGCCTGGAGCTAAGACTGTTTCTTATCTTTACAATGGAGACAAATCCAAAGTTACAAGTGGCCTCACAGGAAGTGACAGGACAGGGATTGGAGTCTTGCTTTCCCCTGTAGCATGCCGGATTTGCCTCTAGAGTCGGCCAGGCTGTGAGGATTAGCCACTCCAGCAGACTTTTAATGGCTTGATGCTGTCCTACCTCTGAACACAGAGAACTTTGCAACAAAAAAATGAACCGGGAACAGGCAGTTGGAACTGTCCTCAGCCCAGCTGAGACTTACATATTTGCAAGCGGTGTTTGAGCCAGCCAAGCAGGGAAAGCAAAAGGTTAGGCTTACAAAATGAATTCCGTGTTGAGCTTTTGTGTGCAGAAGAAAAGCAAAGAAATGATATTCAGGAAAGGAGTGTCAGGGAAACCATAGGGAGCATAGGATGGAATGAGGCATGAAGGTTCATACAGAAAGAGGCAACAGCTCACTCTTTAAAACCTCCCCAGTGCTTGGCATCCGGGCTGATGGTGGCTCAGAGGGTATTTTCTGCAGCCTTTAATACACACGGCATTCAAGGCTGGACGAGGGCTTTGGGTGGTGTCCAATGTCGGGTGCATTGGCATCATAGAACAGAGCAAGCTCTTCACAGCTTGATCTTGAACACGTTTCTCCCTCCCTGATGCTTCTGACAAGACAGGTGAAGGGCACTTACCCCTGCTGCGCTGTAGAAGGGGGAAGGCATGGTATTAGACAGAGAGAGAGATAAGGTGGAGGTTTCCAGACTAGGTTTCAGGGGAGTTTAGGCTTCCCCAAAGAAACAAATGGAAGTCTATGAGAGGGTGAAGCCAGAGCAGCCCTCCTTTTTGTAAGTTTGTGTATCACATGGTACTTTTGGTAAATATCACTTTGACAGTTATGCACTTATTGTAAATATTATCGCATATTTATAGCAATTGATGCTGGTTTGCTTTGGTCAACAGAGTGTGAGCTGTCGTGACAAGTGTGAGCAGGCAGAGGGCTGGGCCTCTCACACCTGCGATGATAAAAGTATGTCTTAGGATGAGATGCATGAGAACAGGTCACAGAACGGCTGCCCCGTGGGTGCCCAGGTGAGCAAGGAAGCACAGTACTTGTTGTCATGAACCACACAGTTGTTCAGTTGTTCGCTATGAGGTGACAGAGGTGGGGCCTACCTTCTGTGCTTGATCAGAGAAGGAAGTGTGGACAACTGAGCTGAGTCATGAAGGACAAGTAAGAGCTGGCCAAGAGAGAACGGAATGGGGCACATAGGACAGGGGATGGGGATTCCCACAGGGAGAAGTTAATGCACAGAGATGAGGGAAGAGGCAGTTTGCTTAGGATGTGTGTATCACTCACTCTGGCTGGAGCATGGGTGCAGTCCCCTGTTCATCTTAGTACCTGAGATGGCCCGCCTGGACCATCTCAGCTCCTCCTGCCTCTGTCCCTATCAGCTTGAACTGCCGTCTCTTCAATCTACATTTCTGTCTGGCTCAGATGTCTCTCAAGCTCCGGATCTCTTCTCCTTGTCATCTCAGTGGGGCTCTGAGACATGTATAATATTTGTCCTTAGTCCCTTCAGACCTGTTCTCACTGTGCCCCTGCCTCTGCCAGAGATTCTGTCTAGTCCTCTTCCTTATCTCCCACATTTGCTCTGAACTTTCCATACTTCCATCCACTTTGTAAATGGCCAGTGTTGGTAGACATATTTACTTAATTCTTGATTTTAGTGAAAATCTTCTAACACAGCACCAGTAAATAGGATTACTAGCTTCTGATACACACACTTTATCAAACAGAAACTTTCCTTCCACCTTTAGTTTACTGAGAGGCTCTTTTAAAAAATAGCAAGAGAGTGTTGATTTTATAAATTGTATTTTTAATTGATTGAATTGATAACATAGTGTTTATTTTTTAATTGACTACAAACATGTGATTCTCTTGTCTCAGCTTCCCAAATACTGGGATTACAGGTGTGTACCACCATGCCTGGCTTCACCACTTCTTAATATAGCCAGGGTGAGAACGTAAGAGAAAGAAATCAAAGGAATACAAACAGGAAAAGAAGAATTGAAATTATTTCTATTTGCAGATGACACGATCCTATATTTAGAAGACCCAAAAAACTCAACCAAAAGACTTCTAGAGCTGATCGACAAATTCAGCAAGGTGTCTGAATCAGTGGCTTTTCTATATTCCAACTATGAATTCACTGAAAAAGAAATCCAGAAAACAATCCCATTCACAACAACCTCAAAAATAATAAAATACCTAGGAATAAATATAACCAAGGGAGTAAAAATTATAAAACACTAAATAAATTCAAGAAGATCTTAGAAGATGGAAAAATCTCCCTTGCTCTTGGATAGGCAAAATAAATATTATCAAATGGTCATTCTACCAAAAATGACCTTCAGAATCAATGCAATCCCTGTCAAAATACCAGTATCATTCTTCTCAGGGATAGAAATATCAGACCTAAATCTCATGTGAAAAAACAAAAGTCCCTGAATAACCAAAGCAATTCTTGGCAGTAAGAATAATGCAGGAAGCATCACAGTTGCTGACTTCAAATTATACTACAGAGCTATAGTAATAAAAACAGCATGGTATTGGTTCAAAACCTGCACATAGACCAATGGAACAGAATAGAAGATACAGAAACAAACTCAGACACTTATAGCCAATTGATTTTCAACAAATGTGCCTTTTCAAACAATGGTTCTGGGGAAACTGGTTATCCACTTGTAGAAAAAGTGGAAGTAGATCTCTGCCTCAGCAAGCCCTTTGAAGTTTTGAAGCCAGGCATTGTCTTCTCCTCTCTAGCTATGAAAATCCTAGATGGCATCTTATTCCAGTACAAGAATATCTACGCATAATATCTACACGTTTAGTGTGGCCACTTTATTTTAGTTGGATTTCCTGGATAACTTGCTGCAGAATCGACATCAGTACTTGCTTCTCTTCCTTGCAGCCTATCTCAGCTTTTGACATGTCTTCCTCACTAAGCTTAATCATTTCTAACTTTTGATTTAAAGTGGGAGAAGCACAACTTTCTTTTCACTTCAACACCAATTTGTGTGCAATATTTGTTGTTTGCGATTGTCACCAATCTTCAATTTGTTAAGAAAAAACTTGCAATATCTGCAAAGCATAATAAAAGTATAACATGCATTCCATACTACAGGCATAACATGATATATGCCTGTATTATAGAATATTGTACACATACTTTTTAGTAATATTATGATAAGCTCATAAAATAGGTTAGAAACCTTTACATCATCTTCTATAATTCTAAAAGTATATATGAATGTGTGTAAAAACTGGACCTAGTGTACTTTGAGGATTATATCTTTGACTGCCTTCTCAATTTCTTTCATGATTATAGATCTTCTCAGGTATTTTCTTAGACTCTAACCCATTTCATTTTAATCAAATTTAATTAGTTTTCTACTTAATTAACAAAAATTAAATTTCACTTACTGTATATATTTTTACTTCCTATAACCATATTTGTTATCTTTCTTATTTTCCTATGCTAAATATAAGTTTCTTTATTTTCTGTTGCTATAATTATATACCACAGACCAGACAATTTATAAATAATAAAGATTTATTTAGCTCACAGTTCTAGAGGGTTGGAAAGAGCATGGTACCAGCATCTGGTGAAGGCCTTTTGTTGGGCGTATCTCTACTTGTTTAGATATCCCTTTATATCCATCAGTAAATTGTTGTATCTTATTAAATTATTTTTGCTATTGTGAATGAGATTTTCCCCTTTACTTTTCTAATAAGTTATTAATGACATATACAGTAACTAACAATTTTTATTTGCAATTTTATATTTGATCACATAACAAAATTCATATCAGAATTAATAGCTATTTGGCTTATTCACTTGGATTTCCTGGGCAATCAAATCATCTGCAGACTATTGTACAAATTAGGTGCTCAATAAATATCATTGAACATCTGAGTTTCTCTTCCAAGAAGACAATCTTAGCATTTGGCATATTTCTCAAGAATCTTGTCCTACAGAATTCTCTCAACTTTTCTGAATACATTCTAACTTTTCTCTACAAATTCAAACATGGCATTGTCATAAATATTAGGGCCTCAATAATAGACACTCTTATATTTCTGAAATGATTTCCAAGTCAAATCTAAGCATCAGCAGTGAAAGTAGCTCTATCCTTCCACTCTGCAAAAGGTTATTGTTAGGAAAACACCTCGCCTTGCTCTCTAAAAACTCGGCCTGATTTTTTGGTTCTACATCCCTCTAACATCCAGACTCTTCTGACAGAAATGAGCAGAGAGAAGAAATACTGAAAGGTGCCCCGGTGGCAGCACCCATCCAGGAGGACTTGCAAGATTTGAGAAATGTGAAGTGTCTTCCCAGAAACAGATATGCTATTTCTATATTTGATTTAAGCAATCCAAACCAAAAAAATGAGGTATCAGGAGGAGAAAGGAGGGAGGAAAATGAGCCCTTTGAAAATTCCTCTAGAGAGCCAAATGCAGTGTATTAATATTAACACAAGGTGCCTCAACCCTTGGATGCTTTGGAGATTCACAGGCTGGTTCTCGGGAACCCTGCTGTGCATGGTTCTTTATGAATGTTAGGAACAAGACTCACAGCCTCTAAGTTAGGCAGAAAAAAAACGTCCATTTTTCTTTGTGCACACCCTTTCATAGGAAGTTGCCTCCGGCATAGAATAGAAAAAGGAAAACTGAGAATTCTTACAACAGGCTACTCCTTGGCAAAGAATATCCTTATTTAAGAATCTTACAAAGTAAAGGATGAAGAGAAGGCAATGAAATGAAGGTCATATTCATCTTGAAAAAGTATTTCTTTCTGAGATAGACTCAATTACTGATGTTGCATGGGTAGTTACTTACAAACACCACCAATGTAGTACAGTGAGAACAGTAGACAACCTCAGGTCCAAACAGAAAGTGAACGGAGAGAAGGAAGACTTAAAAAATTAAAAGGAAGGAACATAAGTGCCCCTGCCATTCCCTTAGATACGTGAGACTTCTTGCTGTAAATCCAGACTTGACCTTGAACACAAAGAGTTCTCATCAATAGGTATTAAGAAGGGATAGGACTTACTGAGTAATGCCAGTAATGCCCCAGCCAACCTCCTGGTCTATCGAGTCCTCTGAGCAGTCCTGCTTGTCTTCACACCCCTCTGTGCTGTGACTTCCCATTGCCTTTTAACCTCTTAACTTACCAGTCCTTAAGGTCAGTTGACATGTCACTTCATCCATTTCTTCCCTAATCTAGACCCTGTGACTATCTCTGCTGTAGCACTGATCACACCAGATTATAACTATCAGCTTGCATTTAATTGTCCAACTTTTCTGCCTAGACTTCATGTCACTAGCATTGAATATTGCACACCTGACATCATGCCTGGTATACAGCAAGAATTTGTTGAATGAATAAACAGAGTATAGACTAGCATAGCATTTCCAGGGGCAGTCAGTTACCTTCTTGCCCTAGGGATGCATTTCTGTTTGAAATGAAAGCATTTTCAAGGTTCAATATATTCTTAGAGCCACGTTTAATTGGCCAGCTTTCCCAAAACTAAATTATTTAGTTTTAGGAGTTTTTTTCCCCCTTGGCAAATATTTCCTGTAGAAAAGTGGAGGAAGCAACTGTTCGAAGAAAATGAAACATTACCACATAGCTGCATAGAAGTCCAAACAGTGCCAAATCTTTCCCACAGGTTTGCCCACTCAGGGGATATCTATAAATATGTTCCACAGCTAGGCTATTAAGGTAAAATTATCTTAAAACACTTTCTAAACATGAAATCACAAATTCTAATAATTCATTTCCTTTCCTTTCTTTCCAACACAATTGTATTTGAAGGGTGCCCTTCATTATAAGACTACATTTTTTTTTGTTGTTTTTGCGGTACTGGGGATGGAACCTCTACCTCTGAGCCACACACCCCCCAGCCCTATTTTTTATTCTTTATTTGGAAACAGGGTCTCACTAAGTTGTGGAGGGCCTCACTAAGTAGCTGAGGCTGGCCAAGAAACTGTGCTCCTCCTGTCTCAGCCTCCCAAGTACTGGGATTACAAGCGTGCGCCACCACGCCTGGCTATAGGACTACATTTGAATCTTTGCCCCTTCTTATCATCTCTGACAAGGAAAGACAAAACAGTAAAAGTTTAGAGTTTGGACTAAAGTATCTCTAACACTAAGTCAGGTGTGTTCATCTTCTAGGGCTGCCATAACAAAGTACTGTAGATTGATTTACCACTCTTCTGGAGGCTAGAAGTCTGAAACCGAGGCGTGAGCGACGACATGGGTGCAGTGACTTCTGAGGCCTTTCTCTTTGACTCACAGATGGCTGTCTTCTCCCTGTGTCTTCATGTCTCCTTCTCTCAAACCTGTCTGTGTCCAAATTTCCTTTTCTTATACAGTCACCAGTTATATTGGATTGGTATCCTCTAATAACCTCATTTTAACGTAAAGACCCTATCTCCAAGTTCTGAGATACTAGAGGATACAGACTTCAGCATATGAATTTTGGAGTAGACATCAGGATACAGTCTATTTCCTCAGATATTGGTGGGGAGAAATGGAAGACATGAGATCACAAATTCATAGTGTGTGTGTGTGTGTGTGTGTGTGTGTGTGTGTGTGTGTGTGTGTTACTGGAGATTGACTCCAGGGGGCACTGTACCTCCGAGCTATATCGCTATATCCCCATCCCTTTTTAAGCGAGGTCTTGCTGTGTTTCTGAGAGTCTTGCCACATTGCTGAGGCTGTTCTTAAACCTGTGATCTTCCAGTCTCAGCCTCCCAAGCATGTGCAAGGCCCTGGCTTCAATCCCCAATGCCAAACACACACACACACACACACACACACACACACACACACACACACGTGAAAATCTGTAATCTTTTTTAAAAACACGATAAATAGAATCTGCCCATTCAACACTGGAAAATCTTCAATGGAAAGCCCTATAATGGAAAAGCAGTAACTTGATTATTCTGTGATCCCCCCTCCCCCCACCATCTGAATAGTAATAACTGTAGATTTTCTTGTATTTCCATTTTGGCTACCCCTTTCTTTCCATTTTCAAAGTATCGGGAGACAGTGGCCAGTAGGTTGTGATGTCTGGGCCGGTAAGCAGCCCTTCCCCATGACTTGATTGCCCCTGTTATTAACACATCATTTTCCCCCAGGATGAGGGTGAGGACAGAGAGCAGGATGAAAAGTGACTTTGGGGTGTTGCAAATCACATCTGCTCTGACTTTGATTAAACATGCTGCTGACTGCTTTCAGGAGATAAGCTGTGCTTAATAAGATAGTCTAAATGTGCCGGCCATCTTCACCCAGACAAGGAGGCCTCTCTGCGCAGATGGGGAAGCAGGCTGTCAGGAACATCACTTACCCTTATTTGACAACAGCAGGAAGACTTGGGAAGAAATGTCAGCAATGCGCAGGACTCAGCCCACAGGGAGTGAATATTCCTGGTTACTTGCTGTGCAGGAACCCCCTACTCAGCACATCCTCAGAACATGCTCAGAAAATTGCTTGCATTCCTGCTACTGAGAAATTGCTGTGGTTCCTGATCTTTCCTAGATCATTGGATTATTTGTTCATTTCCAAAATTACCTTGGATTCTGTGAACAATTTCTATGTCCTGCCCAGACTTCTTTCTCAAACTCAGCCCATACGTCCATGTGTTCATTCGACACCCCTACTCGAATATCTAGTAAATACCCCAAATTCCTAATCTAAATCAGATCTCTGCCCCCGTCCAAGTACTCACTCTCCCCACAGGCTTCCCCAACTTAGTGAATGGTGACTGTGCTCCTCCAGATACTTGGGCCCAAAACCCTGGAATCACAGCTGACTCTTGTCTTTTTCTTGCATTCTGATACAATCTGTCAGGAAATTCTTCAGGCTCTTTCTTCAAACTGCATTCAGAATTCCACCTCTCCCCACCTCTCACAGGAATTTACTGCAACAGCCTCAAACCTTCTCTCACTCTTCCTACAGCCCACTCCCCAGCGGCCAGTGCATCACTCAAGATGAAAACGGAGCCTATCATTTCTCTGTTCAGACCCTCTAGGCGCTCTCTCTCTCTCTCTCTCTCTCTCTCTCTCTCTCTCTCTCTCTCTCTCTCTCTCTCTCTCTCTTTCTCTCTCTCATGTGTGTGTGTGTGTGTGTGTGTGTGTGTGTGTGTGTGTGTGTGTGTACTACTGAGGACTGAACTACTAAGGGGAGTTCTACCTCTGCGCTAAACCCCCAACCCCATTTTTTATCTTGAACAAGGCCTTTCTAAGTTGCTGAGGGTCTCACTAACTTACTGAGGCTGGCCTCAAACCTGTGATTCTCTCTCTCTCTTTTTTTTGTTTTTTTTTTTGTTTGTTTGTTTGTTTGGGGTTTTTTTTTTGCTGTACTAGGGATGGAACCCAGGGGCATTCTACCTCTGAGCTATATCCCCAGCCCTATTTTTTATTCTTTATTTTGAAACAGGGTCTCACTAAGTTTCAGAGGGCCTCACTAAGTAGCTGAGGCTGGCCAAGAACCTGCGATCCTCTAGTCTCAGTCTCCCAAGTACTGGGATTATAAGGGTGCGCCACCATGCCCAGTTCCTATGATTCTCTTGTCTGAGCCTCTCAAGTACTGGGAGTGCAGGTGTGTGCCACCATGCCCAGCAAGGCTTCTCTTTTAGTAAAATCCCAAGTCCCAGATACAATCCACAAGAGCTCCCAACTTGGGCCCCTTTTGCCTCTGACCTGCTTTGTTGCCACGCTCCCCATCTGTCCAGCAACTGTCCCACCTGAGTTCCTGCATGCACTAGCACGCGCCTGCCTTTGGGATCTCTGGCTCTTCCTATGCACACCGGCATGACTCATCGCCCTTGTCTTCTGTTCTCAGTGTGGCTTGTCCTCACCACTCTGCCACCCCTAATACCTTTTCCTTGCTCACTTTTATTTTTTCTAACTTATTATGTCCCATATATCCCATATATTATTTATTTAGTCTTTTTATCATACAACTGCCTGCCAACCCTTCTGTTTCCTCTCCCCAACAAGAAACTAAGTTCTGCCTGCAAGTGCAAGAATCTTTGTTTTGTACCACTCAGCACCTGGAATAGCGCCTGGCACGTATCAGATGCTAAATAGTTGTCTGATGCATAACAACACTAAAGCACCTATCTTGCCAGGGGATTTCTTTGTACTCAATCTAGCCTGTCTGCTACTGCTGCTTGCAAGCAAAGCACCCAACTGAACTGAAGAGGGCCCTTGTCAGCACAACATGGCTCCAAAGGAGAACTTGATGTACTTTTCTGATTTAAACACACACACACACACACACACACACACACACACACACACACACACACAGAGTCAAAAACAGACCATAGTTTGGTAAACTAGTTTAGTGGGACTGCAAACTAGTTCAGCCACTATGGAGATCAGTGTGGAGATTCCTTAGAAAACTGGGAATGGATCCACTGTAGATCCAGCAATATCACTCCTGGTACCACTTTCAAAGAGGTTGAAACCAGAGAACTACAGTAATATATGCATACCCATGTTCATAGTAGCACAATTTACAACAGCCAAATTATGGAACCAACCCAGATACCCATCAACAGATGAATGGATCACAAAACTATGGAAATACACACAATGGAATTCTACTCAGTAATGAAGAAGAACAAAATAATGTCATTTGCACAAAAAGTGAAAGGACATATTTTTCTCTAATCTGTGTAAGCTACGGAGGAATTGAGGTACCAGAGGAACTCCATATAATGAAGGAGAAACATCACTGGAGCCAGGGAAGTGGTTTAAGGGAAGTGGAAAAGGAAGACTGAGGTTTATTAATGGAAATACTACCATCGACTATGTGAAAATACCAATGTCAGTCTCAGTACTCTGTATTGGGAAGAGGGGAGATGAGGAGGGGGAGCACCAAATGCTGTGTGCATGTATGTCATTGTCAACATGATTTACATTATGATGTGAAACTATAATGCACTAATAAAAGCACATTTTTAAAAATCAGGAATTAACAAAGAAGCCAAAACAATTGCTTAAAAAATATACAAAACATTGCTGAAAGTGATTAAAGAAGATCAAAATAATTGAAAATACATCCCATGTTCATGGATTGGAAGATATAATATTGTTAAGATGTCACTACTGCCCAAAATGATGTACAGATTTAATGTAATCTTCATCAAAAAGTCTTGAGACTTATTTTTCAGGAATAGAAAAATCTATCCTAACATGACATATGAAGAACTCTAAATAGCCAAGATAATCTTGAAAAAGAACATAGCTAGAAGACTTACATTTTCTGATTTCAAACCTTACTATAAAGCCACAATAATCAAAACAGTGTAGTATTAGTATAAAGGCAGATACATAAACTAATGGAGTAAAATAGAAAGCCTAGAAATAAATCCATCCAAATATGGTCCTGTTATTTTGACATGGTTTTCAAGATCTATTTGGTGGGGAAAAATAGTCTTTTCAATAAAAAGACTTCTATTGCTGTTGAAAAATAATATTTGCATAACAAAGAAAGAAATTGAACCCTTACCTAATACTGTATAAAAAAATTAACTCAAAATGGATAAAAAACCTAACTGGGTCTTACTGCTTTTAATGAAGTTAAGTAAAAACCAGTAAGTCAACTTTACCGAAATAAAAGAAATCGTACTATAGGTGGTATGTGGACACGGCAAAAATTTCTAATGACTGAACAGAGAGAAACATGGGGCTAGTCTTTGGCCTCATTCTTGAGCAAAAGAAGAGATCTATGTTCACAACAACCTTTAGAGGATGAAATTTTCCATCATTCCTCCTACTTTTCAGTATTTACTAGCAGGAAGGGGCTGCGGAGAGGAAATACAAGTGTCCTTAACCACATTCCCACCTGTCTTCCAAGCTGCTGTCTTCGGTTTTGTTTCAAGAGAGGGATAATGAGCCATTCTCCAGAGCACATCAGCTAGCTGCTTTCACAGCTAAGCTCGTCAGCATTTCTGGTGATTGTGCATTGTGGTATATGCAGACAAGTGATATGAATTCTGCAGGCCTCTCTACCAGGATGTTTATAAGATACATGTTAAAAAGATGGATCTTTGGTTTGCTTCCAAGCCAGAAGAATGTTCTTTATGCCTAATTCTGACCTTACAGAAAGTAGTGGGCAGAGGCAGGTGACAACCAGGAGGAACGGGGTGGCAGGAGGAGAAAGATCGAGATGGGGCCAGGTGGCAGTAGTGTTTTTTATATAACAAAAAGATTCTTTGCCTTACAAAAGTATTAATCACAGCCTTCCTTTTAAATTGAAAGTTTCATGCATTTTAAAAGAGGATTTGATTTGTAAGAAACTTTTCAGGAACACAGCTGCTGGGCAAAGCAAGCTATTTACACTGACTTGAAATCCGTTTTATGAGCCAGGTGTCTGGGGTGTCAGGGGAGTGATAGAACTCTTTTAGTTTTTAATTGACAAGTGGTATTGATGAGCACAGTTAGGTGCCCAGGTATTGATCTTGGGCCAGTGTGTTTCTGTAGTAAGCGTGTGAATGTGCCGAGTGCTTGAGTATTGATTCATTTATGTACCTGTGTGGCTGTCAGAATGTACTAGGTTGTGCAGCATGAATCATATACAGCTCAATGGACTCTGGGAAGGGGCGTGGCCTCAGACATCACTGCAAGGCTTAGACTGGAAGACATCTGTGCAGGGGAGGAGGGGATGTGAGGTTACTGCGCCAATGAGATGAGATCACCTTAGGGTTTCTTTTCAGCACCCTTCTCCCTTCTATTCATGCTGCTAATAGTTATGGCCTTCCCAGTTGTCCCACTCCACTGAGCTTTTATTATCACCTCCACAGGAGCCCCAGGGTCCTTAAATGATTCCTGCTATACTTTTTCCTGCTGCAGTTACACAGTAGCAAAGTGTCAAGTGGAGAGAGCTTCCAGAAAGAGAGGCTACCATACTGCCGAGTCTCTACCAGACAAAGGAAACAACAAAAGGCATTTGTTCCACAGATCCAAAGACCCACCCTGAACACTGTCCATGGAATTTCATCCTTGAGCTGGCAAAATAAGGGCATTACACAAAGAAAAGACCTACTTTTCTCAGAGGGTAAAGATGTGAGGAATTCAATCATTATCAATGGCAGATGGGTGTCAATCAGTTTTCTGGGCATTGTAGTTTGCATAATTAGAGGAGAAAACCAATGGAGACTGAACCTGAGTTGTTATTATGTGAAAGAGAGAAAGGACAGAATAGCGCACAAGTGCAGACGATGTGCACGGCCTGCAGGACTGCGCAGCTGCTCAGCAGCACCTGCTTCCCTCCCTGGCCCTGGCCACTGCTTTAACCCAATGCATGTGAAGGAAGCTAAAACACATGTTGTGCTTTGCTGGACTCCGTTCTCTCCCTCAGGCCATGCACAGCGGCTCACTGTCAACTCGGCCCTGAGAGAGAACAATGAAGATGACAACGTCAAAGTTGATGCTGGCTTAAACCCCCAGTTCACCGTGGCAGACAGGCAGTAGGAGCAATACATAAACCTTTGTACTTTGAAGCCCCCAGATTTTACAGTGTTGGCTTCCCCAGCATACGCTAGCTCCCGAATGCTGCTTTGGCTCAATTCTGTGTAGATGCAAAGGTTAATCTTAAATTGATTTTCGCTGACTAATGTTATCTTCATTTTACAGCAAGCGTCTGAGAAATGCTTATGAAATCAATACAAAACATGGAATTTGGGGGAATGAAAAGGCTTTTGAGATTTGTTCAGCCCAGGCATTTTTACTATTGACATTCACATACTTCTCCATCTATCATCTTCAGCTCCACCTGTCAATCCACGTTGGATTGTGCACGTCAAGTAAGTTTCCACCATACCACTTTTAAATGATTATCATTGTATTACTCATATTGGCCTGGCTTGGAAAATAGTACTGTTCATGTAATTCTGAGGCTCAAATGAGATAAAGAAAAGTTAAAAACAGCATTTGAATATGCTTATCTGATAATGTTTATTGGGAATGTTAGTGAGAGGCACAGGTCTTTGTGAAGCCTTCAGGCCACAGTGATCAAAGTGTCCTTGCATTCAAGAAACTTGGGGGCTTCACTTTAGGGGCAAAGTTTGGGTTTCTATATTGTTTTCTGTAATTTTAATATAGCCTTCAAGACCACCGATGTCCATCCATCCTTTATAATAGGCACAGGCAGACACTTGAACTCCTTATTTTGCCTATTAGCTCTCTCTCTTCTTATGTTGGGGGTATTTAATCTTCATTTGTTGTGTAATTTAATACTTTCTAGGAGCATACTCATACACAGGAAGTCACATTAATGTGAA
This sequence comes from Graphiurus murinus, assembly GCA_004027655.1. Lineage (NCBI taxonomy): Eukaryota > Metazoa > Chordata > Mammalia > Rodentia > Gliridae > Graphiurus > Graphiurus murinus. The sequence continues at coordinate 21,829 of PVLC010011334.1, forward strand.
TGCAGCTAGGATCATGCACAAGAGAATTGAAAAGAAACCAATTATTGAAAAGCCGACATGGAATAGAATGAGCTCTCTCCAGTTCTGAATCTTCAAATGCCTCTTTCACTTTTAGGATCTATTTTAGGGAAGTGGGGAGGAAGAAAAACCCTCTTTGCCAGCATAAATTGGGGCTAAAGAACAAACCCTTTCAGGACTATGGGGCAGAAGAGGCATCATGCTGGGTTAGTAGTATCCATGGCAACGCCAGTGCCTGGTGGAGTTAATGACCCTGTTTTTCAGATCTGCTCTCCTTTGGTGGTGGAGGGGAGGGGCGGGCTTGGCTCCTTTTTAATTTTAAGACCTTCCCAGTTGATGCCTTTTGTCAGAGGCAGCAGGGCAGACTCAATGGGGCATGACAGGCCTGAATGGGACCTGGCCAGGCTGTGAATGCTTCTGGCAGCCCTTGGGGTTCCCTATGAGACCAAGGGGAGGGTGACTAGAGCAGTGTGTGTCCAAACAACCCCCTCCTAACACACACAAAAAACTCCTTTGCTTCATCAGAAGGTCAAATTTGTCTGGAACCTCCTGGACTCACCTTCCTTTCCTGACAAATGCTTTAAGGCTGCTGAGTTCTCTGAGCGGTTTAGACTCTGGAGTTGGGCAATCTGTATTCAAATCGCAGCTAGGGAGCCGGGCATGGTGGTGCACACTTGTAATCCCAGCATTTGGGAGGCTGAGACAGGAGGATCTGGGTTTGCGGCCAGCCTCAGCTACCTAGTGAGACCCTCCACAACTTAGTGAGACCCTGTTTCCAAATAAAGAATAAAAAATAGGACTAGGGGGTATAACTCAGAGGTAGAATGCTCCTGAGTTCAATCCCCAGTACCGGGAAAAAAAAAAAAAATCGCAGCTAGGCCAGGCAAAACTTACCTGGTCTTTTTTTGCCTCCGTTTCCTTATTTTTACAATCATAGGAATGTTAATTAAGTACCATAATCTAGGTTGAGCGTTTGAACGGTGCCTAGGGTATGCTACACTGGTATCATTAGTCCCGATACAGCAGAGGCCCACTGAGGGCGCAGGCATGTCTAGGGGAAGGCGGGGTGGCTGTGAGGGACTGTAGTCCCCACCAGGGTGTTTGAGATTGACCCAAGAAGATGAGCTAATGAATCTGTGTCTACACAAAGCTAAAGTTCAACTCCTCCCTAACTCCAGTCTACCTCCAGTTTATGCCATCTCAGCAAATGACACCCACCCATCCCATTGACAAAGCAGGCCTCTCAGGTAACTGTAACTCCTCCCTATTAACCAAGTGGATTAACAAGTAATTCCTTCAAGAAATAGGATTTGGGCTTCTACTGTAAATATTGCCTAGTCATAAAAAAAAAAAAAAAAAAGTAAATCTGGTCACTTGTGGCAATATGGATGAACCTGGAAGACACAATAAGTGGAATAAGCCAGGCACGGAAAAATGAATACTGCAAGAGCTCACTCATATGTGGGATCTCAAGAAGCTGGCTCTTTTTAAAAATAGCTCTATTTGCTGAAACTTTCCATTTATTTCCAGAGCATTCACCCAACTTCCTATAGCATGGTTTTAACAGCAGATTTAAAGACTTTATCTATTCCAACATCAGCATCATCTTGGAGAGGGTATCTGTTTGGGTATGTTTCCCCCTTGTATGTTGTTTTCCTTTTTTGGTATTTTGTACGCTAAGTAATTGTAGATTGTATAGTGGATATTTTGAATATTATGTATGTATTTGTATATTATGTATAGATTACCTCTCCTGTTTAAATCCTATGAAGAATATTGTTTGTTTACTTGTGTGTAGGAGGCCATAAACCCAGTTAAGAACCATTCCACAAGTTTTGAGTCACCTTCTATAGATTAGGGCTCCAAGATTAGCTCTGCTCTAATTCTTCACAGTACTCTTCTGATGCTTCAGTTGAGGACCTTGGTGGTGGCGTACCCTCACAGTTCAGTTCTCGAAATCATCAGTGCTGTCTAGAATCAGATTCACACATGTTTATATACAACATTCTGAAATTCCTTTCTCAAACTTTCCTCTCTCCATCCACTCTATCTTTCCCAGGAGCCTCTTCTAGCTTCAGTCCAGGGCTTTCATCTTCCTAAAGTGTTTTTCCTACCATTTGGTCCCCCTCCGAAGCAAGTTGTTTGAGGGCAAAGAGAGAAAAACAATAGTGATCTCCCCTACTCTTCAGGCAGTTGTTTTGACCAGAGACAAGGGCTCATGTTCCTCAGGTTTTAGGTGCCTCCCTGGCCTCTGTTGCCACCTTTCATCTTCAGGACTGGGAAGAGAAAGAACAACAATGAAATTCCCCCACTCTCTCTGTCCAATTGGTGCTCCTCTTTCTACTCCTCTGACCAGAAAGGGAGGGCTTCTCTGAGTTTTTTCTGTCCACATTCAATGAGTATGACTGCCCTATCAGTCATGAAACTTCAAGTTCAAATTTTCTTCTTCAATCTGCCTGATACCAGAACCCCATATATTCTGTTCAAGGTATTCAATATGCAAACAGAATAATTTACTTAATATTTATTTAGTTTTATATTATCATATAGATTCATATATACATATATATTAACTGCTATGTCTATTACCCTACTAATGGTTTAGCATTCTCTACTCCTTTCTCATATTCTTACAAGCAAATAATGTTATTCTATTTAAAAAATATTTTCTATGTGAAATGGTTTCACATGTGTGAAATGGTTTCTTGTGATTTTTTATTTCATATAAACTTAACATATGCTAATACACAAATAAAGAAAATTAGAGTGAAAGAATAAAGAAGGCTAAAATTCAACACAACAAATACATTCTCAAGTCAAAGGAAGAAAACAGGTGGCTAAAAATGGTGGCTAAAAAAGAGTATTTAACCTTAGTGTAATATTTTAAGTTTTAGATATAAAATATATTTATATATTTCCTATAATTAAAAATTAACTTTAAAATAAATTATGATCCTTCTTTAGGCATAATTTTCCCATTTTATATGTTATAACACAGAAGTAGACTTTATTTCTAATTTAGAATCTTGGTTATTCTTACTAATTATGACATAAGGATTTCTGTTTTTTAAAAAATCTTTGTAAACATTTTTAGTGGTTTCACAAAGTCCCATCAGTATATATGTGCTAGAATTTACTAAACTGTTCACTCTTGAGAGGCATTGCAGTTAGTTTCAGTTTTTCCTCATACATGGAAAAATAACACTTTAAGAGACATCTTTGTCGACATTCTGTGTTATTTCCTCAGGACAAATAAATTGATGAACTAATCAATTCAAGGATACAAGCATTAAGGCTCTTGATATGTTTGGCCTTATTGTTCTTCAGAAATATTGGGTTATTTCAACCAAAAAATACACAAGAGCACTTTCCCAGTATTTAGAAATTTTGTTTTTTAACAATTCTCTAATTTCTAATTCACGTTTCTCAGAGAGTATGTCCATTAAGAAGTCCTTTAATTTTTTCTAAAATATACTTTCAGTATAGAGAAATTAAAGGTATATGTATGTATAAGAGAAGGAGGGGGAGAGAACGAAACTCCCAGCTAAAATATGGCATTCGCAAACACAGATTCTAGGAAGAACAAATAGAACAAAATTTTTAATTTTCTTTTGGGTAGAAACCTTTCCTTTTCAACCGCTTATTGCTGTGGTAGGCCACTCTTCTTAATCAGCCCCATGTGGGTGGGACGACACGTGCCAGTGGTGCAGATCTACACCTAGCCCACTTGCTCCAGGAGACTTGGAAGAAACTGGGAGCTCCGAGCTTGCCCAACAGAACTAGCCCCTGCCTCATTTCCTTTTACAACAAGAAGTTTAGAGCCCTTGGAAAATGGTGTTAAGTAATTGAGTTCAAGATGTCATTTTATATTGTATATATATTTTCAAAACCAGCTTTCATCCAAAAATCAAAGACACACAAAATGTAGTCACACAAAACAATTCATAAAGCTAGAAGCTAGTGTTAAACATTGAACACAGATCTACTTTGCAAAGATACAAATAATTCATGAATGTACTAAGAATCAATCCCGTTTACCTTATTATGTCCAATTTTTCTCTATGCGTGTTTTCTTTTAGTGTTTTCTTTTAGATAAAGCATATAGATTATCTTTATCTTGATTGTTTACTTAACTTTTTAATGTAAGCATTTTACCTGCCAATCATTACCCTCCATAACCTTATTTTTAATACCTTCACAACATACTACAATTTGCTAATTGCCCTTAGCTCTGACAGGCTCTGTGCTAAGTGCTTTGCATTCGTAACCATATTTAAATGTTTCTATAAAGCAGGTGCTAGCGTCGTTGCCATTCTATACATAGGGCTGTTGCGTGAAATCTAGTATACTATCTCAGAGATTTAAAAAATCATGATCTAAATAATGATCTTGATTGCTGTGATTTTTTTCATAGAAACTGAAAATAATCACTAAATAAACCCAAATAATCACTATTTTAAATCTTGTTACCTTGTTATAGCTGAGCTGGTGTCCATCACTATGGAAACAGAAGTAATAGCAGCAGAGGAGGGTAACTTGGGGAGCATCAGAAACAATTGCTGCCTTAAAGCGACTGTCACTTCCTAAATCGCACCTGCCCAGCCCGAGGCATAAAACACATGGCTGTAGTTTGTAGATTATTAACTTTGGAAAGTAAAAAGGAGAGTTTTGCCACATCTGACACCCAACTCTCCAACTAAACCTCGCCAGTCAGTTTAAATAATTCAGGTAAAATTAGATTGTTTTAAACCCAAAATTTACAGAAAACTATCTAATTGTCTCTAGCATTTTAAAATAATTACTTAATTTTTTTTTGTGGATGCTTTCATGCTGTGATAGCAGAGTTGAATTGTTGTGACAAAGGTTATATGTCCCACAAAACCTAAAATATATACTACTTAATCTTTTTAAAAAAAATAGTATACTGATCCCTGATCTAATGATGTACTACTGCCATATACTCATCAGTCAGGAAATTATCAAACCAGGAAAGGAATGCTGCGTGAACTTTATTGTTTTAAGTCTCACTCTGTGCCCCTTATAAGCCATTCAATAAATTATACTACAGTTAAAAATTGTTAGGTTCAATAACTAACAATGTATGATTGCTGTAATTTCTTTCTTCCTCTCTTGACTTGGGTCATTCTGGACTTGGTCCTGAGGAAGAAGGGGGTGAGACAGAAGCCAGGCTATGAATACGAGAAGGTGCTTTGGAAAGATTTGTGATGGCTGATAAGTGAAGGAAGGACAACAGGAAAATCTGAATCTGGTCTATGTCCTTCCAGCCTGGATCCTGCCCAGTTCAAATCACAGCTCCAACTTCAAAACTGTCTTCTATCAAGGCTTAGCGTAGACAGGATGATGCCATGTGGTATGCAGAAAAGAAAGCAGAGAGGCCAGAGAGCTCAGTTCTGCTGCAGCTGACTGTGCAGTGTTGGGCAGCTCATTCACCAGTTCTTGGAAAATAAGTCCATAGTAGGCTAAATTTTCCCAGAAAAAAACAAAAAAAAAACAAAAAAAAAACCCAAAAAAACATCATCTCTAACTTACCTAGCTCACAGAATTCTAAAAATCAAATGAAGAGATATGCATAAATGTGCTTATTCAAAACACTGTAGTTAGCCTATGTGTGGTATGTACGGGGATGTCAAGAATTTGGCGTGAAACCTACCACCCACCAACAAAAAGACAAAAGAGGGAAAAGTCTTCCTTTATTTCCCACATATCTTTCAAATTTGCTCCAGGTGCTTCCATACTTATCAATTTATTCTGTCCTTGGAACTGGCCTTTGAGGCATGTAGGCAATTTATCTAAATCCACATTTTATAGATGAGCCATACTAGGCACTAAGAGATAAACACCATTTCTCACAGCCACATGGAGGCATGATAGTGTTCAAAGCCAGACAGTGGGACCTAACCAATGAGGTTTAAATTTCAAATTCCAACATATGCCACCTCTTTTTCCCTGAGCAAATTCCCCAACCCCCTTTCTTCTCTTTTATCTCCATATAAAATGTGGATGATACTTCACAGGTAGAGATGATACTTTCCCAGGGGAAGAAAAAAAGTTCAGTGTGGTTCTTGTTTGTTTTGGGCTTTTATAGGAGAGGCGTGTAGGAGAGAAAAGCAGTGTCCTGCCCTAACTCAGGGTGAATTTTCAATCATTATGAATAGCAGAGAAGACTAACTGACCATCACCTGAGAGAAGGAGTGCACCTCCTGGTCTGATCTCAGGCCTACCTTTCAAATCAGCAGCCCTCAAAGGATAAAACTGCTTAGCCAGAGCTTTTAGCTCTGACTTTCAAAAACTTCAGAGATAACTTCGGATTCAGTGAATAAAGTGTCATCTCCATCCAAAAGTTCCTGAGGCTGGGGAGCTCAAGGATATTTCTGCTCAGAGACTGCCGACAATGCCCCTCCCAGCTCTGGTGCCCTCCTTTTGGAATGCAGAGATTCTTCAAGTTCTACCGTGAAGATACCCAACAAGAGCAAAGGCTAAGGTAGACACACAACTGCTGTGGCGCAAAACTAGTAGGGCTGCTGGCTGGCACATAGACGACTAAACACACAGACATCAAACGCTCTCAGTCACGCCTCTGCATTCTGTTTGCCATGGTGAGATTTTTCTCCTCTTCAGCCTATTATCCTAGCATTCATCTGTCCTGTCAACACATCATAAATTGTTTATAATGCATCGCTCCAGAACAGCACTGAGGTAATGAGAATAAATAGATCCTGATAGGCATATTGCTACCCACTGAGATTCAACCATTAAATGGCTTATGAATATTTAGAAGCTGTTGACTTGCTTCTCACCCCATAAGGCGTCTGGGAAATTTTGCCATCAAATGTTCACAAGTCTGGTGCTTGAGGAGCCATGGAGAAGCAATGAACAGAAAGAGTTGGGAGTGGGGCATGTTCTGAACTCTGTCACTAACTGGTGTGATTGGCTGTGAGCTTTTTAAGCAAGTTCCTTAAACTTTCTGGGGTTTGATTTGCTTGTTTGAAGAGTATCTCAAAGACCTCTCTTAAGTTTGAAATTCTGGTTCTGAAGGAAATGAGACTTCCCATGTGACACTCCAGTTCTCTGGCCTCTCTTGTCCTTGGGCCTAGGCTACAAAGGCATGAACACTCACAGGTGCACAATTCAAGGGTATTCACTCCCTGTATGTCAAACATTTGGATGATGAGAGGTGGGATCTGGCAGAAAATCTTTTCCCTATTCAAGCAGATGGGATCCTCTTTTTATTTAACTTTGTAGAAAATAGTCCGATGAGAGAGCAGCAGGTCGCACTCACCATATGGTCCCACTGATCAAGGCCTGCCCCCCTTCTTATTCATTTCCCTTGGCCCTGGGATTTTGCTCTGTAATAAAGAGGTAGTACATAAGCTTTGCCTTAGGCTTTGATTTCTGGAGAAACTGAGCGAAGACACTGGGTATAATCATACATCAAATTAGACCATGTGGAATTTGTTGGATAATCCCAAAGTCCTATTTGATTTGTGATTATTTTTAGAAAGTAGAAGGTCACAGGGCACTTATTTCATGTATATCTGTCTAGATAAAGAGACACAATTCCTTTCAAAATGATCTTCAGGTAGGCAAGAGAAAAGTGAGGCACGGATCACTCCCAGGAAAATAACCAACACGCTTCACTCAAGCCCAGCAGGTTGACAATTAGCCCTGGCTTCCTGAGGCTCTGACTGTCCACACCATCACCACCCTACTTAGAGGTTCACTACTGACTTTTTTTTTCCTAAAAATACCTCTGCAGAAAATGCATTTCTACATGGCCTGACCAGAAAATAAAGGTTTTGATCATGAAAGAAAATACAGGCTCCAAGAACAGAAAACTGAATTCTAAGATTATACATGAAAAAGTCTCATTTCAGTATGCTTTGGGTTATTCTCTGCGGCTCTAAAGATGCTCTTCTATTTTGCAGAGTCATATTGGATGCTCTCATACTATTTCTGTCATGTGCCCAACATGCTGCCCCCTGCCCCTTCCTCTGGTCAAGGCATTGTTCTTTGCAACACCTTGGGATTGGGTATATGACCTGGAATGAGCCAATCTTAAGGTCTTCACCTACCTCTTAAGCCTGCAGTGGGGGTGGGGGGTCTTAACCCAATATAGTCACTCACCAGTTTCACTGTTATTTTTACTGTTTTAACAGAACACAGAAGGTTCCTTCTTTCCTGTGATAAAAGGTACAGAGATGGGGTCCCAGAGTTTCCAGCAACAATGACCACTGCCACATAGAGAAAACATGCCTATTGTACAGGAGAATGAAGCCAAGATGGAGAGAAAACAATGATAAGAGATGGATCGACACAGAATCTTGATATAATCAAGTTGCCTGTTCCAGTCTCTGAGCTTCTTGCATCCCTGCAGCTCATTTTTATTCTAAGATAGCCCAGTATCTTACCAATAAATCCCCTTCTTTGCTTAAGCTGGCTGGAATTGCATTTCTGTCACTTGCAATCAAAAGAATCCTAGCTAATATAGATGTGTGTAAAAAGCAAAGCCTTTGCTCTACTTTGATGTACTTTGTTATTCTTTTCTTTTTTTACTGTGTCTAAAAGAATGAATTTGATGCAGAGATAAAGCAGAACTTTCCAGCTACCCTGCACACTAGTTAGTTAAGCTGGATGTATGGATTATCTTTGGACCCTGATCTACCCATCACTGCTTTTTTCATGCCATAGAGAGATTTTATTTGGATATCTGTACAAACCAGAATAGGAAAGCATAGCTTAAAATGACAGTCAGCCAAGCCATTTTGCTTTTGCTTTCTAATGTTAATTTTCATTAAATCATATAGTTGATAGAAGAAAAACACAATATGTTTAAAGTTTGTTTTGTCTGATTCAGACACATTGTTCAGATAAGTACAGAGCCTGGACTTCATCTTTGGCTAGAAGCTTTTCTCCATGGAATTTCATGATCATTTATTTTCATATCTTTCAGAGATACAGATAGCTGAACAATTATGAAGTGTAGAATACCTAATTGTATTCAATAATTACATGGGGAGCTGCAGTGTGGAAAATAAAGAGTTACCAAAATAACACATTGTTTTGAGAAAATTAGAGAAAAGTATAGTTCTGGTTCCAGCAGGAACAGCTGCCTGCCACGAGGCTAGTGCCCTGCCTACTCATCTGTTTCACCCAAGACATTATGAGGAGCTGATTTTTATGGCTGGGACATGTCTTTCTCTGAAGCAAATTATATGGGCTCCTTTCTTATTTGAAAAATGATTTGTTTCAAAAATTGATTCTCGGGTACTTGTCATTCTAGCTTCTGAAATGTTTTCTTCAAAGATACAAGCATTTCAGTATGGGGTCTAGAGTTATCCAGCTCTGGCAGGCCTGTCAACCATGCACTCTGGGGCCTTGTATGAACCCACTTACTCTAATAAATAGTAGGAAATAAAAATCCTTTGCATAGAATTATCTTCTAAATATCCTCCTACTTTAAAGTTGACTTTAATACTGTCAGATTTGTGAGAAAGAGATCATTATTATTGTGTGTGTGTGTGTGTGTGTGCATGTGCATGTGGTACTGGGATAAGCTCAGGGGCATTCTACCTCAGAGCCACACCCCCAGTCCTATTTTATTGTGTATTTTGAAACAGGGTCTCACTAAGTTACAAGTGCTGACCTCAAACCTGCAATCCTCCTGTCTCAGCTTCCCAAGTACAGGGATTACAGGTATGCAGCACTGCACCTGGTTTATAACTATTAATATTTGATGGATTTTTAAAAACTTGTAGAACATGAAAAATTCAGGATGAGTTAGGATTGATCCTAATTCAAATAACCTCCCTGTTGACACACACACACACACACACACACACACACACACACACACACACACCAGTGGGAGCTACCACTCAGTAGCAATCGTCTTCTGCATTATTATTTCCCCCTGGAGAAGTGAGATCAGTCCCAGTCCTTCCTTACCTTGACCATGGTTAATCCAAAAGTGGATAAAAGAGTTGATTGCATTAATCAAACTATGGCTCTATCTGTGATCTCCTTCTTCCTGAAATCATCAGCCAGTTTAGAAATAACTGTGGGTGGAGCTGAGCACGGTGGCACATGCCTGTAATCCTAGTATTTGGGCTGAGACAGGAAGATCGCTAGTTCATGGATAGCCTCAGCAATGTAGTGAGACTCTTAGCAACCTCGCAAGACACTGTATCAAAACAAAAAGTATAATGGAGCTGAGAGTGTAGCTCAGAGGTATATTGTCCCTGGGTTGAATCTCCAGGAACACACACACACACACACACACACACACACACACACAAAATTAACTATGAGTCAATTCAATTCTCATGTCTTTGTAGGAAGAAAAAGTCATAAGGCTATACCAGACTACCTAAAGCCTCAGGATTCCTAGGACTGGCATATTTATTCCACAAAAATTGAAGTATCAAAAAAGACCTTCAGAAATTTCTTCAAAAAATGATACAAACGTAGTCAAAGGGAATATACTTAGGGCACTAGCTGGTCACTGAAATAAGCACTTATTCCCAATGGCTATTAAAAGAACACCAGCAAAATATTGCAAAAAAAGAGCTGCAAGAAAAAATTGTTCAAAGCCCCATCCTTCATAAGACCTTAATCTCAGACAATGATGGCTGTAAAAGGTCTAGAAGTGTTTTGATATAACTTAGTGGTTCTGTAAACTGTGAAGTGTCAAAGTGTCAATACAAAAAGAGAGAGAGAGAGATTAAAAGAGAAAGAACTGCCTCTATTTTCTTTCTGTTCTGGGTCTTATATTGTGTATATTCAGATTCAAGTCAACCCAATACTACATAAAGTAGGTGGGGCAACCACACAATGTGATTTAAGGGGTGGACAGACTGCAGACCCTAAATAGTTCTTTTCTTGTTTTGACAAGGCACATTAAGTAGCAATTGCCTCAGGTTTCTCTATTTAAATGCAAATAACTCTGAAAAAGATAATACATTATGAGTCATTAAACATCAGTATAAGTAGTTCAGATCACGTTCCCAGTGGACTACTGAGAGATGCTGGTACAAGGTTTACCTTGGCTTAGGTTCAGTTTGTGATCTTGAGTAAGTCCTTTTAACCTCCATATGCCTGGGTTCTTCCCCAGTCTGCCTCTCAGGACATTATAGGAACTGAATTAGAAGATATAGAAGTAGCAAAGCAACATAGACATTACCAAATCATCACAGCTAGAACTGGAACAGCGTTGGAAGCCTGAGGAGGAAAGGTCCTAAAATGAGAACCCATTACAACTTTAGGACTAGTTCTGAACATATATCTTCTTTCATAATAGATGTGCCTTGGTAGTTCAAAGAAAGAGCACCGAATTCACTGTCAGAATACCTCAACTTTCAAAAGGGAAAATATCATGAGAAAGAAGTTAAGTTAAGAAAGGCTCTAATGATCAAAAATACTTGAAAAAATTTAGTCTTACTAGTAATATAAGAAAGGCAAATTAAAACAACAAAATGCTATTTCTACCCATAAAATGAAAAAATATATATTTTAAATAATAATGTGTATGAGTGTGGAGGAAAATAGGCTGCTGGTTGGAGTACAAATTGATCTACTTAGCAACATGGATCAAAATTCCTTTAGCTATGTGAACCAGAAATTCCAATTCCCAGAATTATCTTGAAGAAATAAACGAGAATCTGCATAAATACTTAGATACAACAGCTCATTTTTACAATGTTGCTTTTAATCACAAAGATAGTAGAAACGTTCTAAATGACCAAGAAAATATTGATCATAAATAATGATATAAGCCCATAATTATATGCTATGCTATTCCAGTTTTTAAATGCTATAGAATTATATTTATTAACATAGATAAAAACACCTATTAATTTTGCAAGAGAAAATTTACCTTAAATAGTACATATAGTATTATTTCAAAAAAGTATTACATAGAGTAGTATATCTATATCAAAATGTTAATAGTAGTTCTATAAAGTATTTTCATTTTATTCATTTATCTATATTTCTAAAAATTTCCACAAAAATTTCTTTGTATATGAAAAAAACAATATTTGCTTAAAGAGACATCTAATGAGAGAAAATCTGATATTTAAGCCAAGGATTTTTAATCCATTAAGTCAGGGTAGGGAGAACTACTTCCCTACATAGTCTGCAAAACTCTCAGGAAAAAAGCATAAGATATGTGTGAAAGAATTTTGGAACCAATAAATCTCCCTGTAGCATCAAAGAAGTGGAAACATTATTTCTGCTCAACTGCTTGCTGAAAGAAAAATTGTTTCAGCACCATAGATAGCGCAGCTGCCCAGTTGAAAAGCGTGCACACAGGACACAGCAGTAAGGTGAACATAGTCTTACAATCATGGGATTTGCATTCCCCACAAAAGCAAATTAATATGACGATAGTGAGTTTAGAATCCAGGGGAAAGCGGAGTGGGGTGGAGCCACAGAGGTTGGCAAAGGCCAATCGTTGAGACCTGGTGGGCCATGCTGTGTAGAACTGTGGAATGGGAGGCCGGGTGGCAGTGCTAAGACAGGAGTCAAATTACCTTAACTATAGTTTCTAAAGATTCCTCAGGCTGTTCAGTGACCCATTGCAGTAATTTAAATGTCAACTTTTCTAGGTTCTTCATTTAGAATTCAAATACCTTCAATGGAGATAGCATCTTAATTTGAATCTATTGACAGTACCCCCCTTTCCCACTTCCATTCAGATGGGCGTGGTGAAAGCACTGGGTGTCTGACTAGGGGCTCTGAATTTGGGCAGAAGAGTTTCAAATATTCAGAACACACCTGCATCTAAGGGCAAAAAAAGTTATCAAGGTCAGATCTTAAAAAAGCAGACCCTCCAGCATGACGAGGAGAGAGTGTCAACTTTGGAATCAAAGAGTGCTAAATTCAAAATCTGATTCCCTACTCCACTTCCTAGTAACAGTGCAACCTTGGGCAATTCCCATTCTTAGAAAGTTAGTTACAAAAGCACATGGAATAAGTATCATAGTACTTGGAAATGTATCTAAATTTATCTCCATTATCCCTGTGAATTCCTAAAAATTTCTACCATGCTATAAGGAGCACATTAGGATTTAACTCAATATAACAACTAAGTTATTTACAATATGCTCAGAACTAGCTAGGTGCTAGTATTTCAAAGATGAATCAGACAGCAATAATGTCCACATGCTTCCATGCACACTGTTTTTTCTCAAAAAAGTAATGAATTTTTAGAAACAGACCTTGGCAAATAAAATCTCCTTAAGCTAAAAATAACAAATAGGAAGGGTATCCTTCCACCATCACATTTCCAAGCATTTTTAAACGGCTGGGTAATTCTCCATCAAAATGAAACAGCACTGCTTTTTGGAAAATTTTCTTGTCCTGAATTAATTTGCAAGGTGAGTTGGAATCCACATCTAATTCTTGGGGAACTTGGCAAGCTGGTACTGTTTCTGCGGTGTAAATTGTTTATAACTGATGCTAATGCCTGCTCGTTTGATTTAATGTGTGCTGTGCTATTCAATTACTTGGGGGAGGAGGAGAGGAAGGATTGCTCCTAATAGTCAATCTTATCCACAATTTCAGTGTTCGTCTGCCAAACAAATTGTCAAGTATTTAAAAAATGTATAAAAAATTGAGGAACCTGAAGAAAACTGGACACAATGCAAGGGGGAATGTGGATGAAAACATAGAATTTGTAGAGACTATAATAGAGAAGGGATCCCACTGGTAAAGCAAGTTTAAAAGAACAATAAGTACTTCTGGAACTCCATGAGCTCCTGGTGTCCACATGTGTACCATGTTCTTGGTCACCCTCACTCTCTCTCTTCTTGTTCCTGATTTTTTAATTTATTGTAAACAATGTATAGATGTATTGTCTAAGGGAATTGATTGGTGGAATTGGAATTACAGAGGTATGGAGAAAGAAGCATTTGACATAGGGATCTAAACATCTCCAAGGATGTCTTATAACTCACTCTTGCTAGAATCAGCTATTATCATTTTGACAAACATTTGCTAATCTGGTAGGCAAAGAATGGCTCCATTACTGTTGCTTAAATTTGCATGTCTTTGATTATACTGGAAGTTGAACATTTTTCCATATGTTTGTTTATTGCTTTGCTTTTCTTATTTTGTGAATCATCTCTTCTTGTCTTTTGCCCATTTATCTAGTTCAGATTAAATGTTTTCATACTCAGTTTAAGGAGTCCTTTTTTTTTTTTTTTTTTTTTTTTTTTTTTTTTTTTTTTTTTTTTTTTTTTTTTTTTTTTTTTTTTTGCGGTACTGGGGATTGACCTCAGGGGCATTCTACCTCCAAGCTATACCCCCAGCCCTATTTTTTTATTCTTTATTTTTTGAAACCGGGTCTCACTAAGGTTGCGGAGTGCCTCACTAGGTAGCTAAGGCTGGCCGCGAACCCGGATCCTCCAGTCTCAGCCTCCCGAATGCTGGGATTACAAGCGTGTGCCACCACACCCGGCTCTAAGGAGTCCTTTTATAAAGATATCTATTAATCCAATGTCATGTGGCTGCAAGTATTTTTTTCTCAGTGTGTTTGCCTTTTTAGAGGTGTGGGCTTCATTTTTGTTTTGCATTCTTATTCTTCTGCTTAAAATCTTTCTGCACTCAACTCCTGAGCAGGGTAAGCAAGGCCCTTTGGAGTCTGGTTCCTTTAACCTCTTCTCTGTCAATTCATCCCCTAAAATGCATGTTCTAGACATCATCAATTACCTCTCCTGCTTAAATACAAAAAACTCTATCACACTTTTAGGACTTAACACATCTGCCCCAAACCCTTCCTCATCCACCAAGATAACCTCCAGCCTGTCAGGATCCAGCTCAGGCCTCATAGCTAAACCAATGTGACAGAGGGGCTTGGTGCCCAAGCCCCGGGTGACAGGGACTCTGCTTGAGTCTCAGTTCTGCTGTTTGCTATCTACATTTTCCAGTTGACCTAAACTGTGCCTCCCTTTCCTCATCTGTTAAATGAGAAGAAAGTAGTGGTTCCTTAAAAGCTGCAACAAAGAGTTACTATATGACTCGAAATTCCCTCCTAGCCACATACTCAAGAGAAATAAAAATATACGGTTACCATCTTAATGTTTGAGTCCCCCAAAATTCACGTTAAAACCTAACCCCCAAGGTGAGGGAATTATGAGGTGAGAGTTGGGGAAGGTGAGTATGTGACGATTGGAATTAGTGGCCTTTTAAAAAAGACTCCAGAGAAACAGTAGCCACTTCTACCACAGGAAGGTGCCCTCTGTGAACCAGGAAAAGAGACCTCACCAGACACTGAATCTATCAGCACTTTGATCTTCAGCTTCCCAGACTCTAGAACTGTAAGAAAATAAATTTCTGTTGTTTAAACTACCCAGATGGTGGTATTTTGTTACAATAGCAGAACAGACTAATAAAATCATCAAAAGGCTGTTGGATACATGCTCAACATCACCATGTGTTCAAAAGAGCAGCTCAAGTTATGGATCAAGGGAAAGTGAACGCAAAGGGAGCCTGTCTCTAGGCCTTCCTCATCTATTCTTTTCCTCTTGCCTTCTGCTTTGTTCTCACCTCTGGCCTCTCTAGCCACAAGAATGTTTCTCCAGTGTTGTTTAAACCAAAAAGAGAGCTGGTTCTATGAAGAGCCAGGAAAAATTTGATGGGGCATATCTGAAGACCAAATGCAATGTGTAGAGCTTATAATTTAGAGAAGCCGCCTCCTTTCCCCACTCCTGGAGTGACCTTTTCCTATAAGTTAACCCCATGGATGGCTTGAGATTCAGGCAACTGAATTAAATGGATTGTTTTCTATTGCAAATTCTCCTTACTGTCTTAGCTACTTTATATGCCTGAAATTATTTTATTTTTAGTTAACACATTTTTTTTTAAAAACAGAATTAAATGCAAATCCTCGCAGAGCTTGTCCGACTCCTGTAATGCTTAACTACATAAAAATTTCAATGCATTATTTATATCCAGATATGCTGCAGCTGAATTTCACATGTTAATGTTCAGAATTCTAAGTTTCTTAACTGGAAAAATTTTAATCTTTCTTCATTGACATTTACTTTTTCCTATCTTTTATTTAAGAGTCTGTTAACACTTTAAAGCATGACCGTCTTGCACATCAGAGACCCTAATCTAAGTTAACATCTCTAATTCACAAGAAAATAAAATCCAACACATCTAAAAAATGTTCAACCTTTATGTAAACATTCTAAATGAAGAAAAACCTATATGAAATGTCCTGAGTCCTGAGTGAGTATTCTCCTTGCATAGGGACAGGGAGACATGAAAAGCTTGGCTTCTTCTAACAGTATGTATAATCTCTAAATTTGTACCCCTTTTATTAAACTCCGAAGTCTGTGGTGCTGCTCAGGGAGAAATCAGGCAGATTTGAGCCTCAAAATCTTCAGGCCAATATGGAAGCAGTGAAGCCAACCCGTGTAGGGAAGTGAACTGCACATAGAAAGAGACAGGTTCCGGCAACCAGCAAGCAAGGTAAGGGTTGTAGGGGAGGAAGTCAGTAAATCTTTTCCCCTGCAACCACCTTCTTGGTGGTTCTCTCTGTTGGCCTACTATTCAAACTAAACATTGGAAAAGTGACTCTTGCTTTCCTAGTGGGTGGGAAGGAAAAAAATCAAAGCACACCATTTTTGAAGTATGGACTTGCTCCCAGAGACAGGCTTCTCTAGCAATGCTTCTGACCAGGAAGAAAGAAGGCCAAGGCTTCCTCTCCTTTGCTCCAGTCACATGCCTCTGTGATGTCCACATAATTTCAACAGTAATGCAAGGGTGTCAGTGAAGGCTAGTGATTGTTTGAGGTACCTTGAAAGTCAGTTCTAAGATTCTAAATATTTACTTCAGGGTTATAGGACACTTCAGTAGGAAAGGGCCTGAAACCCTCTTCCCTCCTATGACCCAGTAGCCCTGCAGGCCCCTTACCTCTCTGAGCCCCAGTGTCCAATCTGTAAAACAGGAGCAATATGATCTATCTCTTGGGGTTGTCTCAGTTTTGCCCAGTGTTACAGTCAAAAGACGCCAGGTCTTATTGTGATCATGTGAGAATAGAACGCTCATCTCTTGGAGACTAGGTTCACACTGTCTACCCTAACTGAGGGCTGAGTCTCATGACAATTAGCTCACCACCTTGTCCCTGGGAGGAAACCATAAAAGAACCTCTTCCCCCAGGTCACAATGGTAATATCTAATGGAAATCCTCAACAGCTTATGAGGTTAGGCGGCCTTGTGCTGAACAAAGTCACTTGATCTTGGCCTCTTAGAAAAAACTCCTTCCCTCCTGACACTGACCTGGGTAATACCTGTTTTGTTTTGTTTTTATGAGGGCCAGAAACAGCTCAACAGCAATGTCTGTGTCCAGTGTGTATCCAGGTCTTTCCAAGTATTACAATGGCTAAAGACCTTAGGTCTACTGCCCTAGATAGCCACTCAAACCCCCTCATGCCTGCTCTGTCAGCCCCTTGGCACAAGACCTAGTGCACAACAACTACAAGATGTAATTATCAATGGACAGCTGTGGTGGGGTGTGCTCCATCCCAGAAAAGTAGATTGCAAAGAATGCCCCAACCTCAGCCTGCTTAGGGGGATTAAAGATCATTAGATAAAGCTGTCTCTGCAAGCCTAGGAGGGGGCTCATACATGGATGGGCCGGGAGTTTTTCTGAGTACCCTGAGATCATTTACAAAATTTTATCTTTGTGTGATATGTGTGTCATTTTAGGAAGACAATAGAGAGCATTCATCAACTCTCAAGAGAGTCCATACTCCTCAAAACATTAAGGACAAGTGAAAAAATCAGGAATCAAAAGCACATATCCATGTACATCATAGAGACACAAGTGCATGAAGCAGTCAGGTGGAGTATGAAAGGCGTGTTAGTTTCACATCACAACAGTGAAGCAGTTATAAAGAGAAAAAGGTTTTTTAGCTCATGGCTCTGGTAGCACATCATGGCAGGAACGTGTCATGGGGAAAACTACTTGTATCATGAGCCAGGAAGCAGAGAGAGAGAGAGAGAGAGAGAGAGAGAGAGACACTGGAGTCCTTCAATCCCCTCAAGGGCAAACCCCAGTAAGCTGAGGACCCCCAACTCTTAAGGGTTCTGTCACCCTCCAATAAAAGCACCATGGGGAGCAAGCCTTTTACACATGGGCCCATGGGGACACTTATCCAAACCATAGCAAAAGGGGTTGGCAGGAATAAATGAGCTGGAAAGCACATTCATATTTGGAAACATATAGTAAAAACTCTTCATGACAAAATGAACATGCCATGAACATACCAGGCCAGCTATGCTGTTTGTCACCAATGTGCAAACTGAGTTAACAAAGAAGAAAAAGAACTTACCTAAAGTCCCAGAGTCAGCTGTGGCCACACTGCATTGAATCCTCTGACACTCAGACCAAGGATATGTCAACAATACCACCTACTTCTCTTGTCTACACAGAAGAGAAACAAAATATGAGGCCTGGATATAATATCAACCAGTAAAGGAAGAGGAATCAAGGCAGCCCCAGAATCCACTTGTTAAAGAGGAGACCTCAGCTGGATTTTGATC
Source organism: Graphiurus murinus (assembly GCA_004027655.1). Taxonomy (NCBI): domain Eukaryota; kingdom Metazoa; phylum Chordata; class Mammalia; order Rodentia; family Gliridae; genus Graphiurus; species Graphiurus murinus. Next base: position 40,420 of record PVLC010011334.1, read on the forward strand.
AAGGGAGAGAAACTGTGGCAAAGGAAATGTAACTAAGAGACCTACAGGGTATTTGGCTAGAAAAGCTAAGAATAAAGGTGAGATTTCATCAAAGGCTTTCACTGAATCCTGCTTTTAAGGAAACAGAGGCTTTCTTGGGGCCATTAATGCTCCCATGGGCATTGGTTTGGAGGTTTTAAGACACATTTGGGTTCGGAAAATGGTTTCATCCAAAGACACCAATGCTTAACTCACACCTATGCCAGACAGGTAACATCCCTGTTTGAATGTTTGCTCTTGTTGTCTGAGTCAGGAAAATAAAGGTGATTTTTTTTTTTATTCATCTCAGTAGCTGCTTACAATGTGGGAGAATGAGAGGCCAGCAAAATTTTGTCACAACTGAAGTGGTCTTTCTGTTCACCTGGAGGTGACCAGATTTCGACTTGAGACAAATGGAGGGGTGGTGCAAGGAGCAGGTGGCTGATCCCTGAGGGACGACATTGGGAAGGTAACATCCCACTTAGCCCAGCTTTGGGTGAAGACAAGGATATCCTGCCTTATTTGTGGCTACAAGGTCACGGATATGAGAGAGCCCCCATCTCCCTTTCTGTGTTGATGCTAGGTGGGTGTAATGTAAACGTATTGAAAGATTGATAAACCCTTAGCCAACCTAACCGAAATAGAGACTCAATCCAAGTTACTAAAACAAGACATAAAAAAAGGAGACATCACCACAGATAATGGAGAAATCCAGAGAATCATCAGAAACTATATTGAAAATTTATACTCCAATAAATTGGAAAACATAGAAGAAATCGACAGATTTCTAGACACATACAACCTACCTAAATCAAAAGGATATAGAAAACCTAAACCAACCAATAGCAAGCAAAGAGATAGAAACAGCAATAAAAAGCCTTTCATTAAGAAAAAAATTCCAGGTCCAGCTGAATTTTTTAAAAAATTCTTTATGGAAGAACTAAATCCAATCCTTCACAAATTATCACATGAAATAGAAAAAGATGCAATTCTTTCAGATTCCTTCTATGAAATGAGTACCACCTTAATACTGTGAGAATATATTTGTATCTTTTCTGTCAAAGGAGCAGCTTGATTTAAACTGCCTTTTGTGTGTGTGTGTGTGGTACTGGGGATTGAACTCAGGGGGATTCTACCTCCGAGCTATACCCCCAGCCCTATTTTTTATTCTTTATTTTGAAACCGAGTCTCACTAAGTTGCGGAGGGCCTCACTAGGTAGCTGAGGCTGGCCGCGAACCCGGATCCTCCAGTCTCAGCCTCCCAAATGCTGGGATTACAAGCGTGCACCACCATGCCTGCTTTCCTAAACTGCCATTTTGTAATCCACCATTTTGTAATCAGGTAAGGACTTAGATTCCTTCACAAAATTAGCATCTCTTAAGAGATTGTAGGTGTTGACCCTCCCCCAACTTCCCCTGCAGCTGACCAGGAAGAATATGAAGCTGTGACTCCCACCAACAGGAGTTCAGCGCAAGGAGGGGCTTTGCGTTAGGGAAGTAAGAGCCCCCAACCCAGGTTTTTCCTCAGGTGTCCTCTCTCTTGCATGCCTGAGAGCACTCTTTTTTTTGCAAAAAAGTAAAATTGCCTTGCCAACGCCCAGCGTTGAGCACAGTGCCTCTCCAGGGTGGTGAGGATCCCTCTTCCTAAGGGAGATGTGTCCTAATGCCATATTGCGGTAGCCTTGAGAAGACGGGGCCTCGAGAACTCTGGAGAAGCAACTTAGCAAGACCCTGCTTCAAAATAAAAAATAAAATAGGGCTGGGGGTATAGCTCAGAGGTAGAATGCCCCTGGATTCAACCTCTATTACCAAAACAAACAAACAAAAATGCTTATGTGGTCATTTGGAATCAAAGGCTTGGGAGGATGGAGTAGTTGATGGGATACATCATTGAGGGCTCATGAGAAATGAGACCTGTAAGGGATTACTCACTATATTAGTAAATTTAAAAGAAAAAAAACTATAGGCTCTGAATTATACATCTTTGGCTCAAGGCATAATAAGAGAACCAGGGAGTTTTTATAACTGATAAAAAGGAATTTGACTTGATATACCCACAGGGCAGACATTATCAAAATTAGAATCAAAATCTGATCCTGTGGCTACCAAGCTCATATTCTTTTCTAGTACTAAATGTCAAAATAAAAGCATTGGGAAATTGGTTCCTTGAGAATTAAATTGGTGATATTTGAGAAGAGTGAGTTGCCTCTGAGTGTTCTGAAGTCCTAAGCCCCACCGATAACTGGTCTGCAGCAGAGACGGGTCCTCCTACTCTCTGTGAATATTGAGGCTGCCTCTGTTGAGGAGCCCATGAGCTCACCTGGAAGGGCGACTCTGCGAGGGTCATTAATTCTCCTCATATCCCATCCCACTAACTTCTATTGCCTTTAGGCGGAACTTCAGAACACAGAGTCAGATCAATCCCAAAGTCGAGCCCATGAGGAGAAGGCCAAAACACTAAAAAACAATTGTAAGATTTGCAGATTTCTCAGAAACATCCTGGGGAAATGTATGACAATGGATCTGAGGGTGCTAAGCACAAAAGGCAGAAGTTTTAGTTCACTGCATCTATGGATACGAAGGTGCTTCCAGAGACTCTGGATTCAGGGGCCGGAGATGGCTTATTGCAGTTCTAAGCACTTGCTTATTCGCTTGAGCAAAATTGGTCTAAGTGGTGACCTGCACTGAATGTAAACAACAGAAGTTCCTGCTCACCCAACCTTTAACTGCATTTCTCCTGAGGGGCCAGAGGACACTTCCTTCACTGTGGCATTGAGAAATACATTGTCAACCCTTGAATGAAGCTCAAGTTCTTTTTCTCTCCAATTCCACATCAACTTCATCAGCAAATCACATCAGGTTTGCTTTCAAGTTACACCCACAATCCAGGCAAATCTCATGATGCGTCTCTCTGCTATGTCTCTCCTGGTTTTACAACTGGCTCTTGACCTGTATCCCTGTTTCTTCTGCTGTTGGTCCTCTTCATGCTACCCTCCAAACAATAGCCAGGGCGACCCTATGTTGTCTCTTTTTTCTGGTAATCAGTTCTCCAATTCTCTGATAGGAATTGGGTTCCTATCATTGGGAACCTGTCCTGGGTTCCTAAAATTCAGTTCAATTCTGACACTACCTGCCCAGACCCCAAGTTAACGGCTCAGACCCAGAAGACTGCCTCTACTTTAGAACTCGGCCACAACTAGGATCCCCAGGCTACCTGTACTTCTGCCCAGCCACCTGCAAATTTGAGAGTTCCTATGACCTGCTCCCTACTCCTCAGTTTCAATAATTTGCTGGAGACTCATGTAACTTAGGACAGTTCCATACTTGTCATTACAATTGTATTATGAATGATAAACCTCAGAAAGAGTTGAAAGGAAGAGTTGCCCACGACAAAGTAAGCAGGGAGCACACAGTTCCTGACCCTCCCAGAGGCTCCACCTTCCCAACACATCAGTGTGTTTACCAACCTGGAAGTTTCCCTAGCCTAGCTGCTTCAGAGTTTTAACAAAAGTTTTATTACATAGGCACAGTTGATTAAATCATTGACCATTGGTGAACTCAATCTCCAGCTGTGCTCGCTTTCCCATGGTAGGGGGTGAGGCTAGCGATTCTAACCTGCTAATCACATGGTTGGGTTTTCTGGTGACCAGCTCCTTCCCTGAAATTCTACAGGGCTTCTTTACTCCTCAGTTACCTTGTTAGCATACAAAAGACTCCTAGCACTGAGCTGATGCCAAGAGTTTTGGTTCTGTGCCAGGATATGGTGACAAAGGCCAAATATATATATTACTACATTCTGCTATACTCAAGCCACATCATGTCACAACACTGCTCAGAGCCCTCATTTTTTTCTGAGCAAAAGCCAAAGTTACAACAATATCTGACAACACTAAGAAATGAAATAAATAAGTATAAAGGAAATATAAAGGAAGAACAAAAAAAAAAGTAACTTTAATGTGGAAGCTTATGACAAAATTCCCCAATACTCTCAAGTCAGGCCTATCATCCACTCCCCACACACACACCTTCAGCCAGCGCTGTTAGTCCCAAATTTTTGAGCAATTTATAAATCTTTACTAATTACCCTGAGCACTATCCTCAAAGGAGTATCAGGCAACAGAGACCACACAAAAGATCCAGAAAGGTGGCAGGATACCATACTGGAAATTTACTCACTTGCAAATTACCTTCTTTGCTGGATTCCTTCCCTCATTGTCCCATCTGGAATGGCAAAGTGATGCAAAGTTTCTCTTCTTACTGTGTTCTTATCTGAGAAATTAAAGAATTTGTTGACAGACTAAGGGTGGATATGGGGCATAAAGATTTATTTTAAGCTCAGAGAAGTTAGAAGACAAAAAATAGCTCCCCCCACACAGGGGGAGGGGTCCTTGAAAGGGAGTAACCATTGGAGCTCTTGGGAGGTGAGCTTTTATTCTGATTGGTCAGAATTGGATCTTGGGGACCCAATGCCTTTGGCCAAGTTTCAATCCTTACTTAGAATTTCTATTCCAAAGGTCAGTGGGCCCTTCCAGTCTCCTGGTGCCACCCATCTGCTCCCTCATCCTTTTTTATTTGATTGCTTTTGAGACTGAAATTTTCTATTAATTCACACAGCCATCTCTGTATCTATTAATAACCTTCCCTATTTCTGTTTCTTATACAGGTGGCCTTTCTGTTCTCATGTCCTCTCCCTGCCTCACTTGGGCAATTTCAGCTATCCCACCTGTGACTAGTTTAAAGAAAAGAGATACCTATTAATAACACAGTGAAGGCCCCTCAGTACCCTGAAGAGACCAAAATACCCTAAATTGTCTTGTGTCATCCTCACCTACCTCCTCCTGCCACCCCTCACAAAAGTCTATAAAAGAAAAGCTATGAACCCCCAAAATGCATTTCTCACTCTGGAGATGACCTGCATTCTCCCTGGAATGTGTATTTCTTATTTTCTTAAATAAATCTCTATCTAGCTCTCTGAACAGTTGTGCTGAAATTTTTTTCCATCACATAAGCCAAGGACCCTGAGTTGCATTCCTTCTCTCCCCCTGGAACTCCTCAAGACCTTTCATGGAATCAACCCTTCTCTTATGACAAGACAGTCTTCTCCGGTGTCATTGTCCTTCCTCTAAAGAACTCCCCACTAGCCACAAAGGCCTCAAATAATCCAGGCAGTTTCCCACTACAGGCTTCTGTACAGTTTCTGTTCCCTGTAGTAAGCTTTGTCTGACCTCCCAATTTAAATTGATTCTTCCCTACCATTCCACATCCCCTTTCCCTGCTTTATTTTCCTTCAAAATGCATATCATCAACTTGTATACCGTGTGTCCTGTTTTATTACCTGATGCCCCACTAAAACGGATCTCTCTCCTTGACACTAATAGTTTTCACATCATATATTGTAATGCTTTGTTGTTAGGAATATACTCAGTGAAGACTGGTATATCTTCATAGGGAAATGTTCCCTCTCCTTCTATAATCCATCTCTTTATCTCTACGAATTTTGCTTGCTCTGAGGTTTGTTTTGTCTGAAGTTAATATAACTATTCCAGCTTTCTTTTGATTAGTGTTGGCAAAGTATATCTTTCTCATTTCTTTTTTTGCGGTACTGGGAATTGAACCCAGGGGCATTCTACCTCCAAGCTACACCTCCAGTCCTATTTTTTATTCTTTATTTTGAAACAAGGTCTCACTAAGTTAGTTGCAGATTAGTTGCAGAGGGCCTTACTAAGTAGCTGAGGCTGGCCGCGAACTCCAATTCTCTAGTCTCAGCCTCTCAAGTACTGGAATTACAAGCATGCACCACCATGCCTGGCTCTTTTCTTTCTTTTTGATTATGGTAAAAAGCACATCAAATTTAGCATAGTAAGACTTCCAGGAAGATGGCGACGGAGTAAGACACGTCTCAAGAGCCGCTGTGAGCTCGATTCAAATCAGTCGTGGATCCAGCTTTTTGAAAGAAGAAAAAAGCAACAGAAAGGTGAAAAACGCTGCGAAAACTGGAATACAGCTGAGCAGAACCCGGAAGGCCGACCAGGGAGAGCAAAGAAGCCCATCTCCGCGGCCCCGGCGCCACGCCGCCAGGCAGAAGCCGCCATTGAGCCAGCCCCCGGCGTGGAGTCTACTAAGAAAGAAATATACAACAACCCTCTGCACCCCACCGGCCAGAGCTGAAGTGAGCGACTCCTGAACTCCTCATCCTAGCCAGGCGGCATTTCGAGGCACCTTCGACAGAGACCAGAATGCGTGGTACGACCAGCTTAAGCCCACGCAGGCCCATCCCAGCTCACCTCTCCCCGCAGAGCCGGAGCAGAGATAACTGCACCCCAGGGCTTGGGTCAGGACTGCCGCAGGAACACCTTCTCGACGGAAGGGGGGAGAAGCAAATCGGCTCAACGGTGAGTGGGGAAACGGGCAGCTGGCTGGAGTCTGAGGAGCAGACCAGGGAGAACCGGGGAGTCGGCGCATGCACAGCAGTAGCAGCCACCATCTTGTCGGCCGCCCACAGCAGCAGAAATCTGCCCAAAAGACCTGCAGAGGCCAAACCAGGTCTGTTCTTACAAACTTGCAGGGATTCTTATTTTGCTACTTGCTGACGTTTCTTGTTTTCTGGGGTTTTTTGCTTTGTTTTGTTCCGTTTTTACTCTGTTTTCACTTTGCATTGCTACAATTTATGTATGTTTGTTCGGAGGATTGACTGCGTTTTAGCTTTTGCTAGATTCTAGAAGTCAACACCTGAAACCTACCAAAGACACCAAAAGAGCAGGCAGAAGAAATTCCAGAGTAATTGCAACTCAGTACAAGATACCATTCACAGAGAGAAAATAAAAAATAAGAAACCTACAAATTCAGGGAAAGCGTGCAAGAGCAGCAAAGTTATAAATTTAAGAACAGGGAAACCATGAGAAGGAGAAACACAAAAGAAACAATGAGTCAACACGACCCCACAATAACAGAACTCAATGACACTGATTGGCAGAGCTTACCAGAAGGACAATTCAGATCTTTAATAATAGAAGCGATAC
>PVLC010011335.1:0-47421 GCA_004027655.1 Graphiurus murinus
GAAGTGAACCTTAGGGGGAGGGAGGGGGAGGGAACGGGAATGGGGAGGGAATCGGGGAAGGGGTCAAATGAGAATTGTGTGCAAATATGTTGTTAACAATTTGTACTTAACAAAGATGTACGCTATATTGCACGAATTACTACAATAAAAATTAAAAAATTAAAAAAAAAATAAAAATTGGCCCAGAGAATATAATTAAAATGAACATACTCATTAAGAAATGAAATTCAAGATGGGCGCAACTTAGTGAGACTCGGTTTCAAAATAAAGAATAAAAAATAGGGCTGGGGGTGTAGCTCGGAGGTAGAATGCCCCTGAGTTCAATCCCTAGTACAAAAAAAAGAAATGAAATTCAGCCGGTGTGGTGGTAATTCATGTAATTCCAGTATCTGGAGGCTGAGACAGGAGGATTGCAAGTTTGAAGAAAGCCTCAGCAACGTAGTGAGACCCCTCAGCAACTGAGGCCTTGTTTCAACATAAAAGATAAGAAAGTCCAATGATGTAGTTTGAAGGGAGAATGCCTCTGGGTTCATTCCCCTACTCCTCCCAAAAAAGATAAAATTACTTTTGTTATATCCCACCGTGAGACAGGGACTCAAAGTCACTAGTTAAGAAGTAAAGGGATTTATTAGCTGTGGTGACTTTAACTCCACTCAGCACCCTTAGAGCAGCACCCTGATTTAGGAAATTATGCATTTTATAGGTTAATACCTCTCGCAGGTGATTTGGGGAGTAACTTTGAAAGCAAGCGTGAGTTACAGAAGCAGAATTTTGTGGTTAGCTAACATGTAGAAATATTATGTATTTTATATATATATATCATAATATATATATATATATATAATTTGACATTTTGGAATATTGTAACGATATCAGCCATTTAGGAACTGACTAAGTAACTACTTTTTTATCTAACTCCTAGCGACCTGTTAATCCATTACTTGAAAATTTTGAGTTTTGCTATTAACAACTATATTACATAAAATATTTCTATATTTATTTAGGACAAAACCAATTTTTTTAAAAATAATCAAGCACCTTTTATTTCCAAACTACTATAATATCTCTGCAGCTTGGTCTTTTTTGTAATTCTTACATTTCTTGCCACACTGCAGAGATTATTCCTTATTAGATTTTAAAATGATAAAATATATCAATGGTCATGTTTCACTTTTATTGACATAGATTTCTGGAAAACAAAATTTGTAATTAGCCTTTTTTTTCCTTCATATTATTTCATATTATAACCGAGTATGCATAGGTTTGTGTCTCATTAGCAAAAATAGCAGAGATAGATACTTTCCCTGTGTGAGGGTAGGTAGCAATGGCCCATAAACAGTTCCTCTGTCTGATTCAAATCCCACCATCTATCTCAAGCCTTCCCCAATATTTTAGCCCAAATAGATCTCTTTCTTCTGTTTCTTAAACTCCCGTGGAAACTGCTGAGTATGTTGTGAAAATGAATTTAAGACAACTACATTTCATCTTCGACCATTCACCAGACATCTAATTATGTTTCTTCCCTGAAACCAGATTGTAAACATTTCAAATTTGGGAAAAGATGTTTATAGTAGTAATGGGAAGATTACATTGATTTTTTTGGGGGGGCATATTAAAGTGATTTCTGAAACTCTTTTGAAATTATCAAGTTCAAATATAGAGTGTAAGGATCTTCTAGTACTTCTGTCTCCATAGTAATAGGTGAATCTCTTGAAGCCTCCCTTTGCCCACCTTGCCTTAGGATAAATGCTCACAATATCTGGCTGAGTAGATTACTGGCTGTTTTCCTAACCCTAGACTAACTCCATGGCATTTCTCCACATATCTTCACTTCTATTGAGATTTTTGCCTATTTTAGTCATTGCTTTATACATCCTTTAAAAAATATTGACAATACTAATATCCAACATAATCTGGGTTCCTACTGTTTTATACTTGTATCCTTTCCATTGCTTAGTTCAGTGTCATGCATAGTATAGACATCAGATGTATGTAATTATATATATATGTGTGTGTGTGTGTGTGATATATATATTATATATATATATATATATAATATATATATGATAGCACTTGTATTTTTTTTATCTAAAACCACTTGTTTACTAAACAGTTTATTTAAGTGCTTTATACACTTGGAAAGGAATTACTACTTTTCCATAAATATTTATGTTTGAATTGAATTTCAACCAGAGACAATTTCTAGGGATATTTGTCTATCTCTATCATCTTCTAAGTGGCAACCTATTGATTTGTAATGAAAGATCAGAAATAGGAAGCAAGTTTCTATTACTAGTTTTGAAACAGCTGTTACTTTGTCAGAGTAATTCAAATTAGTAAAATATTACCTCTGGATCCATTGGTGGATATTTTCGGCCTTTGCTTTTTCCAAGACATTTGGTCTTTCCTCCTTCCAATAGTTGACACCAAAAACCCTTTTGGGGATCAAACCTACAATTCATAAAATGTAATGAGTATAAATTGTATATAGAATTTTCAGCGAGAGGGTATCACTGATTGGATAAAATATAGACATACTTTTGTATGTCCATTGCTTTGATTTAATCTAATTCATTTTACAGATATTCTATTGATTGGAGAGAGGCTGAGATGGAGAGATTATATGTCATTGTATTATTTTAGGTAGTTGTACTCTAATAGAAATAAAAAAGCATAAACATATAGGTCTTCAGTCCAATTTTATGTTGAAATTATTAACTTAATTTTCATATTATACTTACAAGTTTATAAAAATCAAGAATCAACATCAAAATTATACCCCATTTATAATAGGGTTTTAGAATATTTTATGTATTTATAAAACGATATTTCTGCCAAAATACATTGATAATCATTTGAAATCATTCTATGGTATACATTAAAGAGGCTGAATGTAATGGTGAGTATATTTCTCTGAAAATAATTTATATCTTCTGATTTAGAAAAATACTGTATTTTATACATCAAAGTATGTATACTTTTCAAAAAATGAAGAGTATAGAGATATAATTTAGTATATTGTTTTTAGACATGAAACACAAGCCATACAAAAGGTGAGCATAAGATTAAACTACTCCTTTTCTTTTGTTGAAGACAGATAATCCTATTGGATGATTCAGGTCCCTGTACTCTTCAAGAAAATTCTAATGTTTTGCTCCCATGGCTAACACTAAGTCACAGAGGAAAGGATGTGTGTCCTAGCTATTTTGTTTAAATTAAAATATATAAGAATTTTTGTTTAGGATTAACAAGATAGGGAAAAGGAAAGAAAACCAAACAGGAAGGGAAATTTTAAATTTATTGCTATGGGACTTGCTGCATGCATAAAACATCGAAAAGGTTTGCATTTTTGTTGCTCAGCAGATGTTTTAGAAGGATGAAGCATAATTGACTGGGATGTAAAGCTAATTAGTTGCAGAATATTTTGTTGCCCTGGGCCCATTCCTATAATACCGGCACACCTGCAATTTGCTGCTCACATATGTGAACTCATTTAGGGTGAGAGGGAAATTTTCTTCACAGTTCCCTGCCCAACCTATTATTGGAGACCTGATCCTTGCAGTCCAAGTTGTCGTAGTACATGTTATCAATTAAAATTAAATACATCACTAGTTAAATGGATAAAAGGAAGACAGAGTCATTTCCAACCTGAACTTTTCAATCTGCACCTTTCCTTTCACAGTTCTTTCTCCAGTTTTCATTAATTTCCCAAGAGGAAAAACAATTCAGCGTGCTGTGCAAAATGAGATGAGGAAGCCGACATTAACAGTGCCCCAAACAGTATTTTCTGCCTCAGGATGAGAATATTTAACTGCATTAAGTTAAAATACTGCACTGCAACAAAGCCAAGATATTTATCCGCAGACCAAGAGCCTCTCCCTTGCTTCCTGATGGTACAGAGGAGGTCTCAGTGTGCTCTGCAGTCTTTCCTTGCTCCCCACATCAGCTGTTGGGAAGCAGAACTTTGTACAACCTGAGGAAGGAGAACCATTTAGAATACTGAAAGTCATTTTCTAAAACACGGTTTTCATGACCTTCAGCCCACATTACTTTGCTTTTCTGTTTCCATTTATTGCATTGACAACTTTATATGGGTGTGGCGGTGCATGCCTGCAATCCCAGTACTTGGGAGACTGAGACAGGAGGACCACAGGTTTAAAGCGAGCCTCAGCAACTTAGCAAGACCCTGTTTAAAACTAAAAGATAAATAGGGCTGGGGGTTTACCTAAGGTAGAATGCCCCTGGGTTCAATTCCCAGTACCAAAAAAAAAAAAAAAAAGTTCTATCAACTTAGTACTCTGTGGTTTTATTTTAGTAGGCTTACAATTGTGAAATTAGGACGGAAAGTCTATCTCAAATAATATTAGACAACTTTTAGGACAAGAATTAGCTGACATTTGGCTTTTTCATTACACTGAACATTAATTTTATGATATGTGAGGTATATTAAAATTCATGTTTTTTATCCTTGTTTGTAATCACTTTCTCAAAAGTATGGTTTTGTAGGATTGTAAACAACCATTTGTAGTAAATAGGATAAAAGCATTGTCCAAAGTGCTGCTGAGGGGCAGGAAAAGTTGGTGTGTCAACATCAATAACTATTAAGGCAAAACACATTGTAAGATTTGTCTACTTAATCAACAGGGGCATAGCCTGTGTTGTTATTTTTTCCAGGTACAGGCAAAAACTTCATTAGAGTTGTTTTAAAGGATAAGGAGCAACCCAATCTTATTACTGCTTTTCCTGTCCCTCCATTACCCTCTCTAATTGTCTAATTGCTGATTCTAATCTACTGTGAACTGGGAAATTATATAATCAGGCTTGTTAGAATTTCATCTAAATTCAATAGGCTTTATATCGGATATTTGTGTGGGGGGGGTTATGGGTAAAATGCATGCCCCTTTAAAGTATGTATTGGCTGCTTAGAGGTTTTATTTTTGCTTGCTATTCTGCTCCTTTACATTTTACCATTATTTATTTATTTATTTATTTATTTATTTATTTATTTATATTTTGCTACTGGGGATTGAACCCAGGGGCATTCTACCTCTGAGCTACACATTTAGTCCCTTTTTAATTTTGAAATAGGGTCTCATGAGTTTTCTGAGAGTCTCACTAAGTTGCTGAGGCTGGCCGCAAACCTATAATCCTCCTGTCTCAGCCTCCCAAGTACTGTTATTACAGGTGTGTGCCACTGAGCTCAGCTCATTTTTCCCATCTTAAGTTACTTTAATATATTTCACATTTTATTTTCCCAAGGTGTCTGCAACAGTATCTCCAACCCCACACGCTCTTCTGCAGCACTCCTTTGTTCCTCCTCCTCCAGAGGTGGACTCTCATTTCCCTCCCTGTGTTTGGACTGGCCCTAGTGACTGACCACTGTGGCCTACAGAATGCAGCATAAGCAGCACCGCGTGTGACTTGCAAATCCAGGCCAGAAGTCCATGGCTCTCTGGGACCACACATTCCCTCCATATGCATTCCCTCTTGGAACACAACCACTGCGAGAAAGTCAAGCACCAAGAAAGGCCACATGGAGTCTTTATGTTACTGAGCTCAGCCTTTGAGCCATCCCAGTTGAGCACCCAAAGACATAAGCATACTCAGATATTCAAATCTTCCCAGCCATGGCCTCACCTATGAGCAAAAGCAGGCATCCTATGTCCTGACTCATTCATGATCCAACAACCCATGAGCATAATACAACGGCTGTCTTTATTTGCCAATAGGCAACACTAGACAACTGCAACACATGATTGCATTTGGTTATAAATAAATAAATGCAGACAATATTAATTTGTTTCACCTTCAATTCTGTTCTAAATATTTCTCATTTTTATAGAAGAAATGGTGCTCATCAGTATCCCATTTCCAATTTGTGAGTTACTCAGAAGAAACTTATAAATTGCAGCTCCAATTTCTAAGACATTTTCTGCAGAGTTCTTGTAAAAAGTTTAGTTTAGCTGGGCATGTTGGTACACGCCTGTAATACAAGTACTTGAAAGACTGAGACAGGAGGATCACAGGTTTGAAGCCAGCCTCAGCAACTTAGTGAGACTGTGTTTTAAAGCAAACAAACAAACAAAAAATCAAAAGGGACTTGAGGTGTAGCTCAAAGGTAGAATGTCCCTGGGTTAATCTCCAGCAACACACACACACACACACACACACACACACACACACACACACACATTTAGTTAACCAAAAAGATATTTGGGGAAAGCTTAAAATAGGGAAATTTATTATAATATAAAATACCTATAATACTTTATAAGATAAAGTATTACTGGCATTCAAAAAGGAGATGCCACATGAATAATGAGGATATTTATTTGACTGCTTTTAAGTAGCAAAATAATATATAAATTCATAGTCAGTATTAATGATGCTATATACACACCTACCAGGGATAATTTATGATGGCAAATAATGGAAATGAAATCAAGCATGAGAATAGACTCACGTTAATGCTTCAGAGTAATTATAATGAGATGTAACTCCCAGAAACTTCTGGACTTCATCCATCACAGTTGCTGGGTCAGATCTCAGCTGTTGTCCATCAATAATTAGTAACTGTAATATCAAGAATAGTCAGTTTGTTAAATAGAAAAGACTGGGCTGCCTCCCATGATGTGGTATGGCATTAATGAATTAGGTCAGTGTGAATGGGAAGAAAACATGCACTACTAGGAACACATTTTAATATTTATTATTCTTGCATTCATAGGCAATTATGTTTGTGTTATTAAATTATAGTCATTAACTTATTTTATCATAAATCAGAAATAAACATAGACACTGTCTTGATTTAGTGCTTCAGTAGAACAAGATTTTTCCATCTGCAGAGGAATCAGGTAACTACCAACTTAACAAATTCCTGGAGTGAAATTTGAGAAATAGTGTTTGTTTAGATAAAAACAAAACAAAACAAAACCCCTCTATTCTTACAAAACATTATGGGAGTAGAGCAAAATGTTTATTCTTGACTTACAACCTTGCTTCTTTGCTCTAAAATATCAGTTTGACTTGAAGAATGTTTAAAAACCATGCCCCTTTTTAATGTCTAAAATCCATTTGCTGGGGCTTCAATTGTGCTCTGAGCTGGAGTAAAGACTATAAAGAATATGGGTGCTTTCTTCAAATCCTTACTTCTGTTTCTATCATGTGTTCCTGGAGCTCTTACAGAACACCTCATGGTGGCTATCTAGTGCATGAGCTCTTCTGTCCTTAACAAGAGTCCCACAGGGTAGAAAGTGAGAATCTGCACATGGGGTTCCACATAGTTATGAACTGGCTGTTCTACTCATGGTTTGGAATTGTTGCCTATGAACCATATGAAATCCCCTTTGGGAGAACTTATTCTGAGATCAGCTACTACTCAAAAGAGAATCTCAAGAATTTGTTTTAGAGCCATTGAACGCTATTTCAATAGTATTGGTGAAATTAAAAATATAAAAAACATTCCAAATTTCTTCCCCACTTATCACTGTTTATAAGAATAAATTACCATTTGTGTCAGTGTTCATTCACATTTTCTATTTGTCATTGCACCATAATCATGATATGATAAACAGAGAGAATTAGTTTCAGGACATTACCTGGGAAGTAGGGAAGTAAGTGAGCCATCTTTCTATGTGGACTGCATACCAGCCAGGCACCAGGCATCTCCTCTGCAAAGTTTTTAAGTCAGATGGGGCCCACTCTCCTGTTGTAATAACTTCATAGAAATTAAACCTCAGAGCAGCTGGATCTTCATGTGATCGTTGGTGCTTCAGACAAAAAAGTTAGTTGTAAAGTTAGTTTTGTTTTTTTTAAAGTCTGTAAGTGTATGTACGTGTGTGTGAGAGATGTGTTCTTTTTCATAAAATGATAAAATTACTTAATTTTAGAATAAGAATATGCTAAAAATGGCACATGTTGAAACAGACATTGGCACATAGCTTAAAGTTCCAGTCTTTACTACACATCCAAGCCTGTGGTTATCTTCATGTCTAAAATGTTTGATTACAAAGCCGAGACAGAGTGCAAGAATGTTCTTTATGGGTCTGAATTGAAGTGAAAAAAAAAAAAAAGTCAGAGACCAGACAAATTGAGCCTGATGGAGAGATTTAGATGGCAAGAATTGGCTTAGATGTTAGGTGGCCCTTTGTTTTATTGCGTCTGCAGATTCTAACATCTTCCTGGCTTCTCTGTATGGCAAGTGCTATGGGTAGAGAAAGCAGGTGCCTCTCTAATGCTTGAGTAAGTATCATATTCATGGTGATGGTAACCAAGGTCCATTTGCTCTCCATTGAGTCTCCAAGGAATATTACTAATTCAAATACTGCTTCACTTCTACTTTTCAGTAACAAATCCTCTGAGGCTTTCACTCCAATCCATCATTGCTCAAAGGAGAGAGCTCAACTCAATGAGAAGTGAACCTAACAGTCACTATAATTTCCCAGGCATTTATCATGCATCTTTTTAGAACAAAGAAATTCTTAGATTCTGGAGATAAAATGATATAAATAAGAAATAGCCATTGTCTTCAAAGAACTTGAATCTAGTATAGAAGAAAATAGAGTGACAGGTTGTAATGAAGTTATAGATTTGACTAGAGGTATAAGTGACTTGCTGTGACAGCCAGACCAATAGAGGATTAATTCCAACTGACAGATGAAGGGACTTTTTCAATGGCTGAAGCTTTTGAACTAAAATGTAATGAAAAATCAAAATCAGCTAATCAACCAACCAGTCAACCAACCAACCAATATGAAGACTAAGAGAGTTTTAATCTTATGAGTAAGTGTGAGCCAAGGTGGATGAAATGTATAGGGATAAATGAATTGGTATTGTGGTGTATATAAAAGTGAATATAAAGAAAATCTAGTACATGAGAAGAATGGACATATACTGGGGCCTGAGGTGACTGTGTAATAGCACACGGTATGTGTGAGTAATAGGCCCTTTGTTTGAGTTAGAAATAAAACAATTAGAAAAGTAACAATGTTTTAAGAAGTTAATGGTTTAAAGAATAATTAGTAAGTGGCACATCTGTGAGACTAATAAAATCCCTCTTCTCCAGAGGAAGAAGGAGAAACCTTAGATGAGCAAAGAATTTGACTTAACAGAAGGCGATGGAGGGAGAGGGGCCACCCTAATGAGCATGATGTACTTTCATGAACATATCAAAGTCAATCACTAAACTGAACCTGAGAAGGAGGGAGGGCGACGGAGTGGTGTGGGAATTGGGGAAGGGTTAAATGAGAAATGTGTGCATGTATGCCTTTTTCAGCTTGTACCTAACAAAGATGTATAATTACAGTGTACCAATTAAAAAAATAAAATAAAATATTAAAAAATCCCTCTTATTATTGTACATATTATTGACCTTATACGTATATACTGTATTATGCTGAGTATATAGATTGCATAATTCATTTAATTAAAAGTACCTAAAATTTTATCACCAGAATAAAGAATAATAAATTTGCCATGAAAATATTAATACAGTATAGCAATCTTAAAATTTCCATTATAAACAGTGATAATGTGGAAGCATACCCAATCTGTTCTATATTGGCTTTCACCCGTTTGGCACTAACTTTTCTTTATATTTTTGCAACTAAGATTAGTATTCCAAAATATGACCTGGAAGTTACAGTGGGACATGTTTTATGGAAAAAATAGCACTTTAGTTCCTCTGTGAGGTCCATTATAAAAATGTGGGGTAGAAATTACAGTGGCAGGTGACATTTGTAGGAGTTTCTGAATTACACCTGCTGAGCTTTGGATTTATGGTATTTACTGAATAGACAGGACTAGCTAAGTAATAGGCTACATTATTTTGAAATGTGGAGCACTTTGGGGCCCTACTTTCAGCAATATGGCAATAAAAAGTATTATCAGAAAAAATAATTCCTTTCAAACCTGTATGTTCGAAGAATTTATTTGAAAAAGCAGGCACAGAGGATCACCCACATTATATATAGATTCTATTTTACTAAAATGTTTTAATCTGTGAAAAAAGATTCATTTTAATTTGCTGTAGGGAATGACTATGTTTTTTGGTACGAAAATCTTCAACAATTTCTCCAAATATTTGAACTTGAAACTTTTAATTAACGATTAACATCTAATGCTTTTGGCAGCATTTAAAAATAAATTTATCTTGCTTTGCAATATGCATTTCGTTAAGTGAAAAAGACATATTTTTGTATCTTGTGGGAAATATTGGCTCATGAGTTCTGATGACAACTTATGAATCTTGCTCAATACTATGTATTTATTGAAGAAATTTTGAAAAGCCAAGAAAAAGAATTTTAAAATATTATACTGTTAAGTATACCTTTAGTTTTTGTTATTTTGCCATTAATTTCTATATGCAGTAGGAATGTACATATACAAAAAATATTTCACATAATTGGGATTTTGGTTTATGTGCACTGTTATAACCATAATTCAAGATCACTGATTTCAATCAGACCATCATTGCTATAGGCAATTTTATGTCTCTGTGGTGAACTTTATTCCATTCATGTACGCAATTTCATATCCCCTTTTTTTTCTCTCAGAAATGGTAGTTCCCCAAACTGTTGTTCTCCTTTTCATCAGATTAACTTATTCTGGACTTCACAAAGGACAGACTGTCACAGTCACTTCCATTTCTCTATTTCAGGCCTTGGGATTTACCAGCATGTACATGTATTGTCTCTTCTATCCTTCAAATTTCAACTCAAGGTTTCCTAGACAAAGGCTGCTTAATAGAATAGAATAGAATAGAATAGAATAGAATAGAATAGAATAGAATAGAATAGAATAGAATAGAATAGAATAGAATGTAGATCAGCAAAAAAGGTTTCTTTGTTTTCAATAACCTCTAAGTGGAATTTGGCATTTCGCTTAATTGTGAGTGTAGACAATTGCCACAGTAATTATTACACCTGTGATCTTACCACCAACAAAAGTCAATTATTTTTATATCACATTGCAGCTATTTCAGATATATCAAAATGCTCATGTTCACCACCACTTCAAACTTTTAATAGTCTAAGACTCACCATTAGAACTTATTAAT
The DNA here is from genome assembly GCA_004027655.1 of Graphiurus murinus. NCBI lineage: Eukaryota > Metazoa > Chordata > Mammalia > Rodentia > Gliridae > Graphiurus > Graphiurus murinus. The sequence goes on from PVLC010011335.1 coordinate 11,057, forward strand.
GGCTCTATAAAGAAAACTATTACTATTTTAATAATTATGAATTATATGAATAATTCACTATATCAGTTTCTTCTGCAATTCAATGTATTTAATTTTCTGTTTTTAAAATATGTATTTTTATTTATGAAACTATTCACAGTAGCCATCCTTTCCCAGTTCTTCACAGGGATGACTACACATTTTCTTTCCTGGGATTTTAGCTTCTCTTTTTCTTTGCAAACTTTTCATCATAATTCAAATCACCACCACCACAAAACATGTTTTCCTGATCCCACTTTGTCTTACATATTATATAATAAGCACATATATTATTTTTCTCTTTCAAAGTCACACTTGAGTCTTTCACGAATGATTCTTTCATTCCCATTTACCAATTCCTCAACCAAATCCATTTGGCTTTCCTCGTTTCACTCTGTTGCTAAGGGCTCCACTTCCCTCTATATTTTTCAACTCAATGAAAAAAATCCAGGATTTGTTTTACCTAACTCCACTTTCTTAGGCGCTCTTGTCGCTATCCTTACCACCTTTATTTGGCAGCACTGCTTTTTCTTGGATTCAGTGTTGCCACATTCCTGATTTCTTCCTCTACTGTGACTGTATTTCTTTGTCTCTCTTTTGGCCTTATCCTACTCTGTGCTTTCCATGTCTAAACTCTCGCCTTGGGTAATTTTCGCCATTTTTGTGACCACAGTTTCTTGCCCCTGATTTGTAAATGTCTGTCTCAGACTTCTCAGAGTACCAGCTAATTCTATGTTTCCTTTCATGAGGACAGGGATCCATATGTCACATTGATTCTCTGTATTTCTTTAGCTTTCCACCTTCCACCCTACTCAGAGACCTCCTGGATCCTCTTTCAGTATGTCTTTTTGCATGGGAATGCATGGTCATTATCCAGTTACCCAGACTGGAAAGTAACCTGATTTGTCCTTGTTTCTTCCTTAGCAACTTTCATTGATTGGAAGTTGTGAACATCTATTAATATCTTATCCTTCATTCAGTTTCTACTTATTCTCTCTACTGCTGCTTCTCAGCAAGACTATTGAAATATCCTCTATTTTGACTTTTCTGAATGGTCATTTGTCCCACTTCAATCCATTCTTCAAATAACTGTTAATGTAATGCTTTCTAAAACGAAACCTAGTTACACACTGGTTGCCATATTTAAAGACTATCAATTCCTCCAAAACTGGTAGCTCCTTGACCTTAGCCCTGGTGTGCCTCTTCGCTTCATCTCTTTTTGGGCTCCATCTGGAGTCTTCCTGGTAGCCACAATGGAATGTCTTTTAGCTATTTAAATATATTATAGTTCTTTATATCCAGAGCACTTTGCATATACTATTCTTTCTTTTCCATCGTCTGCCTTCACACAATTAATACCTACTCATTCTTGGATTTTAACCTGTTTATTTCCCTAGAGATTGATTTCCGAGCACTATTATATACTTTGTCACAGCATATTCACAATGTCTAATTATAATCTTTATAATTAGTATCTATCCACACATTAGAATAAACACAATGCTTTAATTATAATTTTACTAATTAAAACTATAAATAAATAAATATAACTGTAAGACATTCCACTTCAGTGTAACACAAATCTTTATTATCAGAAATGTACCCTTCCTTTTGTCATTTTGTATAGATAATGCTGCAATGTACATAAGTATTTGACCATGCTTTTGAAAAAATGAGTAGAAAGCATCTTTACTTACCTCTTTATACTGTTACCCAGGTTTTCAGAAAATGTCCCAAACATACCCTTTTATTGGAATGTTTTAGAGCCTTTAGCAGTACACTGTTGCCAGCAGAAATATCACAAGTTTTGTCAAAATTTTAACAAGAAGTGTCATCTTAATTCATATTTTGTTGATTCCTAATTGGGATGATCATTTTCACATGGATTGCTAAGCAATTGTATTTTGTGTGTGTGTAGTTGCCTATTTGTGCCCTTTGCTCATCATGCTTATTTATTTATTGTGATATTATTACTTATTTATTTACCAATTTGGAGTAACTTTCCAGAATTTAAGGTCACTAAGCCATTAATCATGTCTTTATTAAAAATGAACTACTTAGATACAGGCTTTTAATTTTGTTAATTTTTGACAGACTAACATTTTATGTGTTTATATGCTTTAGGCAATTTATTAATTCTTTGATGTATGATTTTTTTTTTCTGTTATGCTTGAAAGTCCTTGCCCAGCTTGGTATGAGTTAAATATTCAAATTTTTCTACCTATATAGTATCCTTTCTAGCTTTCTATCTACATTGAGTGAGATGTTTTTACATTTGATGCTTCAACACATCTGGCTTTATTTTGGTGATTTGCCATTGCCTATATTTAAGCTATGACTGGATGCTTTTATTAGTATTTTTCATTGCTCGTACCTGGTACCAAGAGTACGCCCTGTCTGAGGGGTCGATGAGGATGGTGATGATCTTGGCTTTGGGGACAAGAGATGCAGCTCGCTTGGGAGCATCTTCTGAATGGAAGTAATTAGCACTCTTTTCAAATAGAAAGTCACTTGTAATGTTAGATGGAGTAGGAAAAAAGTCCATATACCTGAAGGCAGAGAGAGATAATTAACCTGAGATTTTTTTCCTTGTCATACACACTGACCAGGAAATAATTTGAATATTTTTACATTCATTTATACCAATTTATAAAAATTGTGATGTAAAATGTCCAAATAACGGACATTCCATACATATTAAGTATGAAAACAACCAACCCCAATGCTATTGCTTTAATGATTCATTTTGGAAGAGCAGGAATGAAATGGAATAAGCAGGCTGGTAAGGAACAAAGGGAAAACACTGGAAATTTGAGCTGACTCTGCTATTGAAAGCCAAATCCAGAAATATTATTTATTCTTGGCAAACAGAAAATTATACCATCTTGATTTGATATTTTAAAATAGTAACTGTGTATTTTCAAATTTGAATGCAGAAATTCTTAAGGTGAGATTAAAGTTCACAAGACAGAAAAATGTGTAAGTCAAAATAGCTATAAAATACTAAACAGATTTAGGCATGGCTGTTCTCCTTTGTAACTTCTGCATAATTTGTAGTGTATGTAGCAGTGTGAGCACATTATAGTCTATCTAGAGTAATTAAAGGGATATTTCCTGCCAGTTGATCCTGTGGTGCCTGGGTAGGTTCATTCCTCCATATGCTGTTGGAACGTTCCTCTGTGTGTAGATTATGGAATCAATATGTTGTGAGGTTAATGCAGTACAAGGCTTTAATTATGTGTGTAACCCTCCTTACAGCTCATCACTCCTCTAACCCTCAAATGTTCTAGAAATAAATAATGAGAGTAATTAAGAATTCATATAAGACACTTATTTTCCTCTTTGACATTTGTTATTATGTTTCCCAAATGTGGAGTGCTGAAGAATCTCATCTATATTCCTGCTTAACAATTTGTGTTCCATCTGAGCTCACAGATAAGAGGAAATTGCTATTCTGCCTTTAATAACTTGTTTGCAATTCCCAAATTTATTTAGCCTTTTCAAAGTAAAGTAGGGTAGTATCCTGGATGTAGAGTGGTCATGTCTTTACTTGGGTTGGGAATAGATCTGCTCACTGGCATTGCCTCTGCCCAATCCTAATCCTAGCTGTATCTAAAAGGAATGGGCCTCTCACTGAAGACAGGTTGATGCATGGTTATGACACATAAAGTCACATACTATATGTGCACTGAGTGAAGGTTTCCTCAGGTGAGATTTTCCTTAAATACCTGGCAAGTAGAAATTAAATTCAGATCCAAATTTTCTTGGAATTTGAGATAGTACTTGAAAAAAAATCACCTGAGTGAAGATCATCTCCGGTATCAAGTTTATTCTGTATTAGTTTATGGAAAATTTTATGAATACTAAATTTTATCATAATTTATCAAGAGCTAATTAATATTTCTTTCATGCATGTATGTGACTAGAATTAACATGGTTTTGAAACAGCTCTTATTTGCATGGCAAAGACCAACCTACATTGTAATGCAACATATATAATTCATGTTGCTAATGAAGATACATGTCACAGTACAAACTAAAGGAACCCATTGATTTATTTGTTTCCTGAAGCATCATTGTGAAGACAAATTATGTGTTTAATATAAAAATTAGGCACTGTAAAATAATAGTATGCTTAAGGAGAATTTCAAATGTCCTTATGAATAATTCTGATGAAAAATATCACATAATGTTCTTTATTCAATCATATTAACTTACCAGAAAAATATTATCATTATTGCACTGTCCAAATCAAATTATAGGCAACACTGATTAAACATATCATCATTATAAATTAATTTCTAATTCACTGTGGTAGAATTGAGCATAACAAATTTATTCTGTAATTATGTAGATGCCATGCATACATCTATAATTGCTCTGTAGTGATGGAGCATGTGTTAATAATGGAATTTATTTTTTGTTACTTTTCTTACCAGTCAATTCCCTTATGATAATTGTTGCCATTAAAGAACTGAACTTCTTCAAATGTTTTTGGACTAGGAAGATTGCTGATGATGGAAGGGTGCATAAGAAGAAATAAATAAAGTGCAGTTGTTCCTATTAGAAAAAAGAAGGTAAAGGTTATATGGTAATAAAAGAAGAGATAAAATATTATTGTACCTTTTTTTCTTTTGCTCAAGAAGTGATATTAAGAAGACCAGTTCTTTCCAGTGGTAAAACTAATTCCTTTACATCAATTAAGCACATTTCATGTAGCAACAATACAAGTGTTGTATTATTATGCTCTGAACATCTGATTTAACAGAAGTAAAGCAGACTGGTGACCCAGGTAGGGGAGACCTTCAGAAATCAAGTGGTTCAATTTCACTCCTGGAGGCAGGTGAATGACTAACGCATCAAAGTGTAGTGTGGAGGCTGCTACATCTTTATTTCTAGCATCAAGCACAGTACCTGAAATGGATGGGTCCTCAGGTGTCATTTAAATTCCAATCAGGTAAATCAAACTATTCAACAGATGTTGACATGTTGCTCTATGTATGGCCCTGGAGTGATGATTGGTAAAACACTTGATAAGAAGAATAATCATGCTGCCTTCAGTAAATTTAAAGTCCATGTGTGGACTTGGGTCAAGGTAACTGTGGGGTAGTGGGAAAGGTGTCAAAATAAGAGGTGACCAGTGTGATCTTCTGCCCTCTGAGAATTTGTCTTGGGGATTCAGTAAGGATCTCTAGGAGGAACTAAACTCTAATACTGTTCCTTGAAAATATAAATGTTACTCAATGAGGTGGAAAGAGAAGAGCAGGATTCTAGAAAGATGGCCATTTGAATGTCCAATCCAGGAAAAAAAATGGGGGGGGGGAGGGCACCTGAGTCTGATGACAGACACTGGGCTGAACAGACTAGCAGGGGGAACCACTTAGTGTTCACATGTCAGAAGTCTCAGATGTAATTTCTGGAGCTTATTGCCATCGAAGACAGACCAGAGACTGGGAGCTATAGCAGAAAGTGCTCACGGAGTGATTGGGTCATCATACCTCTCATGAATCAAGGCTTCCCTTCTTGCAAAGGTCAACCCCTTTGGTGACATTGAATGAAGGATTGTTGGATGTCCTGACCCTAGGAGAACTGAGACAAGGTATGCAGGTGTACTGGCAGAATAATAGTCATTGCAGTGGGGGATATGGAAGCAGAGGTCAGCAAATAATTGGCATTTTGTTCTATCATACCTCAAGCTTACATGAGCAAAGACTATTGTGCTTTAAGTACTAATGAGATAGCCACTTTACACATTCACCAAGATCAAATAGAGTCCATGAGTAGCTAAAGAAAAGAAAATAATAGATCTAAAGGGACTGATTGCTTTGGATGGAAGACACACTAAAATATCTGGAATGGATAGCTCTGTTTAATAGGATAGAAAAAATAAATGCCCTCATACAGATTTCATTATTAATTTTAAAGACTTTTAAGAAATAATAATTATAGAATTAAGCTAGGCATGGTGGTGCATGCTTGTAATCCCAGCATTTGGGAGGCTGAGATCAGAGGTTCCGGGTTCTCGGCCAGCCTCAGCTACCTAGTGAGGCGCTCTGCAACTTAGTGAGACCGTGTTTCAAAATAAAGACTAATAATAAAAAAAATAGGGCTGGGGGTATAGCTTGGAGGCAGAATGCTCCTGAGTTCAATCCCTAGTACCGCAAAAAACCCAATAATAATAATAATAATAATAATAATAATAATAATAATAATAGAATTAAATAATGCAAACTTTAAAAAATTGAAAGAAAAGAAATAAAGAAAGAGATAAAGAACTAGTCAAAAGCTAAATAAGTGGCATAAAGACCAGTAAGAAGAAATATCTCAAACACACTAAAAATATAGTTGCAAAAGTTATGAGGGATGAAAGGAGTCTTGAAGAACTGATCTGATTTACTCCTGAAAATAACAGTTCAAAAGAGAGAAATGTGAGCAGAGAAGCAAAAATGTTCCAGAGAGAAGCAGTGAATTAGAGACAGAAGTAGCTAGAATAAATCATGGAATCAAGGGGGATATTTTAAAGGTGAGAATTATATAAAAACATTTAAAGTATCATGAGAAAGGAGAGGCTTTTGAGACCTACAAAACAGCTGAGAAAGTTGATAGCATAATATCCCTAAGGTGTTGAATGTGTTTGGATCTAGCACACAGATAAAAAACATACTTTGAAATTATTGCAGAGCTTTCCAATAATAGATATTTTATCATCTCATTCAGTAGCGTGAAGAAATGTTTAATCACCCTGATAGTTGTGAAGTTGTACCCAGGTTTTTCCTGGGATACAGAAAGTCAATACCTTTGTGTTTAGTACCCCATGCACCCCTGCCACCAGGAGCTGGAGTGCAACAGGAGTCCTCTGAAAGGAAGAAGAGATTAAGCACTTTCCACCAGGGACATGTGGCTTGATATCTAGATAATCGGCCATAAAAATCTGGGTTTCCTACCTTAGAATGTGTATTTTTTTATCACCTATGTTTTCATCATTCTTGTTATACATTTTTATTTAATTACTCTGATATACATATTTTATAAAATAAGAGAAAAGGCGCCAGGCTTTGTAATACTCTAAGAGAAACTCTGTTCTATTTTGTATGCAATAATTTATCTTTAGTTTTAATATACCAGAGTAAGCCAAGCAAGTCAAGGAGAAATTAATATTGATAGTGGGAACACTGATCTTCTGGAAGATTTAAGACCAATGAATTATGCTCTTAGAATTATTGTGCTAAATTTAATCCCATTAGAAATACCTATATATATATACACACACACATATGAATTCATATTATATTAGAAATACATATGTATATATATATATATATATATATATATATATATATATATATATATATTTACACTGGCAATACTAAAATTTGACTATGAATGATGAAGGATGTATAGCCATCTGAGGGAACACAGGAGGACCATTATTTTAATTTTGAGAGCCTTAAGTCTAGAGCTATGATTGCGTCTGCTTATTTGCCTTCTCTCCGTCCTCATTCCCTGACAAACTTTTAACCAATGAAAATCCCTTCTAGGATTCAGAAGTGGCAAAGTGAGATAACATGTTCTTCCATTCTCACCTCATAACAACTGAGAAAATAGGAGTTTTTGTATCTCACATTTATTGTAAGGGATGTGCATACCGCATTTAAGTTGTCGAAAGGAAACTTCACTTCAGGCCAGATTATTAGTATTTATCTGTGATTTCTCTTCAGAGAATTTATAGTCTCTACAACAATGGATGCTTTGCTAACTAAAGCAATAAAAAGAAAAAATATCACTCCAGACTTCTATGATTAGATTTTAAGTATTATTGCAACCATTTTATATTACAATAATATTTTCATAGCATATAAAATATCGTCATCCAATTTCTTTGTTTCAGCTTCTTGTTTGTTTGTCTTGGGAAAGCCAAAACCATCTAAATGCTTTATCATTGCCATTCTGATAGGTCAAATATTAAAATACAAAGGTATAACTTATTTTTGTTATAAGTACAAACAAGAAGGAAAAACAGATTTAGAATTGCTAACTTATAACTTTCTAGCAGAACTAATAATAATAAAATTCAATGACAAATGATAGAGGATATGTCTTTAAATTAAAAATTTTAACATGAGTTTACAACACAGGATAATTTTGTTTCTTTAGTAGTCATTCCAGAGTTAGCGCTGCTGTAAGAGAGTTGGCAGAAAATTAATGTAAATTTTAAACAACAGCAAAAAGTGATATATATGAAAATATGTGCTTCTTTTTTTTCCTCCCTGCACATGTGTTAACTTACTGTTGCAATACAATTTATATTCCTAGAGGAAGAAAAGATTTCAACAACCAATATCTAATAGTCTGGAAATTTTGCTCACGACCTTTAAAATGATCTACTTGCTTGTATTACAAATATCTTCATAGGAGCCAGGTTTATTTACTGTATATGTTTGTTTTGTGTTATGGTTTGTGCACTCGCTGATGAAAATGCTTCCAAGGTATTGAATTCAAAACACAGCAACTCAATAAAAACATTAATTAGCCAGGACATGTTCAAAGTGTATAAAGCTGTCACATACTGAAGAAAGTATAAAATATTCTAATTGAAAGTGTCATCTTATTGCTGAAATATTTTCACTCTACTACATTCTTATGCAATTGTCCTTCAGTGCATAAGAAAATACCAAGGGAAAAATGCCTGGTGAACCTCAAGCGTATCAGAAAATAAGTCTGATATATATTAGTGTTATATGATTATTTTTAGAAAAACCATGCATATAAAATATTTGAAAGCAATAATGGAAGTGGCTCTGAAAGAAAATAGATTCAGAGATGATGTGCAGTGTTAAATAGTTTTTCAGAGCCAAGTGTGGTGGCGTACACTTGTAATCCCAGTACTTGGGAAGGTGACACAGGAGGAGTACAGATTTGAACCCAGCCTAGGCCACTTGGCAAGGCTCTCAGTAACCTAGTTAGATCTTGTTTCCAAATAAGAAATAAAATCAGGCTGGCGGCGTATCTTGGAGGTAGAATGCCTCTAGGTTCAATCCCCAGTCAAAAAAAAAAAAAAGTTTGTCAGCCCAAATCACTTCTTATACCTTTATTCATGCACTAATTAGTCAAAGCCACAAAAAGTAAAAATTAAAAGTCAGGAAACACATAAATTCAAAGTTTAAAAAATTTGGCATGTATCTTGAACAGTTTTCAAATATGTAGATAAAATACTTAGCACTAGAGTCTCATGGCAACATCAAGGTCTTCTTGGTGTGCCTGGCCTAAAGGTGTGTGTCATGGGAAGAAAAGCCATTCGGTAATGAACTTGCATGGATGTCTAAGAATTTTACAAGCAAAACCTAATCCCAAAATGTCATACAAAAGTGCATGACATCATAATAAAAAAGCAAGTAGCACAATTGACTCTCTTTACCTGTTTTTTGTGGCCCAATTACAAGGAATTTTGGTAAGTGGTCACAAGTTTTCTCCCTGGACCATATGTCTTTGTGCCGTTTATCATCACATGGATTCTGCAAGAAGGAAGAATGACAAATCTTACTGAGTGTTGAATGCTTGTCTCAACTTCCTAGCAATTACTCAAAAGATGGGATCAAATTCTCTGTGCTGATTCTCTGATTTCCAAATCCTTTCTCTACTAAAAAATTGGCAAGTTCTTTACCTCAAGGCTAGCACTGAGCATCAGATCAATCCTGCTGTCATCATCTGCTGTTTTGCTAGCTACTGAGCCCTGAAATACTTACTCTGTGGGTTTATGTTTTACATTTGTTCATCAGATGCCTTTATTTGACTTACCTACTTTGGTCATAATTATACAGTTTATTTTGAATTCTAAAATTTACATATTGAAACATCTAAATGTAGAGACCAAATACTTTCAGTTATTTTCATTTGAAGTAACTTTCTTTGACAGATATTTGTTAAGATAATGCTTGTCAAGTGAGTTGTTTCTGTTTATGATTCTTTTGATCATTATGCCCAAAGAGGTGCTACACAATTAAAGATTTCTCAATATTTCACAGGATATATGTTTATCCAATTGAAATATCAAGAATGTCTACCACAGTTGAAATTCCAAAGTTCAATTAAAAGATGAAAAAATTGATCTCTATTTCATTTAAACTCTAATTTGTTTAATTTCCTTTTTATTTTTGTTTTCGGTACTGGGGATTGAACCCAGGGCTATTCTACATCTGAGCTAAACCCCCAGGCTTTTAGAAAAATTCGTTTTTATATTTTGAAATAGGGTCTTGCTAAGTTGTTGAGGGTCTCACTAAGTTGCTGAGAAAGGCCCTGAACCTGTGACCTTACTATCTTAGCCTCTCAAGTACCAGGATTACCGGCATGTATCACTGTGCCCAACTTAATATTTTTCTTTACCACTTTAAAATTTTCTTTTAAAGTAAATTTTAAAGTAAATGAGAGTAAAAAGCTGAGTGTGGTGATGCACGCTTGTAATCCCAGTACTTGGGAGTCTGAGACAGGAGGATCCGGGTTCGCGTCCAGCCTCAGCTACTTAGTGAGGCCCTCTGCAACTTAGTGAGACCCTGTTTCAAAATAAAGAATAAAAATTAGGAATGAGGATGCAGCTCAGAGGTAGAATGCTTCCCAGTACTGCAAAAAAAAAAAAAAAAGAGTCACTAGAAAATATAACTTAAATATATTTTTCTCAAAATAGGATTATTATTACTATTATTATTATTATTATTATTATTATTATTATTATTATTAAGAGTCTTACTATGTTGCCCAGGCCAGCCTTAACTCCTGAGATTAAGCAATTCTCCTGCTTCAGCTTTCTGAGAACCTGAGACTACGGACATATGCCACTATGCTCAGCTCAAAATATGTTTCAAATAATTATTTTCTCCAAATAATGTTTCAACATATTTTTTAAAACAAAGTTATGCTTTAAGCCAATTCAGACCAAAGGGACTGGATTATCCTGAGTTCTGCAGAACCTAATGTTAGCTCATTGTCCTGGTGACATGATGTTATTTGGACCTAATAAGTAATAAGTGACAAGCACTCTGGCTGCCTTGATAGGACACATACAGTTCAGAGGATGGAAGAAAAACATACACATTTTCAGATGTCTCCTACCCTTGAAGCATTTAATGGTGCAGACATCTGGAGCCCAATGGGATGTCTTGTCCATAGCAAAGGGTGAATTATTGTACCTTTCACTACCCACTGCTAAGAAAGAAGCAGAGTGCTCTACAGACCTCTTGGGGTTTTTCAGGCAGCATATTATTGCAGTAGAGAATATCACTCTGAGACAATTATTGAGTGATGCATAAAATTTTGAATGGGGCTCAGAGTAAGAAAGGGATTTGCAAGAGATAAGACTGAGGCACCAGTTACTCTCATGCTTGGGCCATATATCCTGGCAGATCTGTGATACCATGGCATCTCTTGGCAAGTAGAATTTCTGGCAAGCCACTGAAGAGAGACCCAATGCACACTCTAAGGTTCTGCAGCAAAGTATGTCATGAGAAGCAGATAATTTGAATAACAGTTTCTGGTTTGCTGTTGGGCTCTAGAAGATAGTGTTCATTACTGGTCATTCATGTGATCTTGTGGCTGTAACTACCCAACGTGGACTGGTATAGACAAACCTACCAAACCATAGGTTCAGGTGAGTCCAGCAACAATTCATTGCAAAATGAGAGTGGCACATCTAGAATTGGTCTTGGGCTGATCTGAGGGCCACTTATAAGCAAGTGTCTTATGTCTCTGTGTCATTTAACAGTCTTCTACTGATGCTTCTCCATCAGTCTATTTCTATAGTTTCTTGATAAGTTTTCCATAATCTCCTTTTGAGGAGGAAAAACCCCAAGCTGGTTTATGGATGGGTTGATCCTTATGTTGGTAGAAGTGTATGGACTCCTGTTACACTATAGTCCTATTTGGGTAATGGGAGGGGGGAATTCCTAAAATAGTGGTTAATGCCATTCAGTTGGCAGAATTCAGGGCAGTGAACTTGTCATCCAAAAATTTTTCCCAGTGGGTGGGGTAATAAGTGGCAAAACGTTAATGGAAAATGATGAATGGTGTATGATAGGTAGGCCAGACAATTTGAAATAACAAGCCAGGAATATTAGGGCTAGTAACTTATTTTTCTTTTTTTAAAATACTTTTATTTGGTGTATTGCAATTATACATCATACTGAGGTACAGTGATAGGAACATCTATACAAGCAACACTTGGAGAGCTTTCCTCCTGATCCTAACCACCTCCCTCCCCTTCCCCATACATGTCTTTGAGATTAACATTGGTAATTTAATATACACATACAGCTTTGCTTCAACTGTTGCCTTCTTTATATCTATATCCCTCCTCTTCCCTTCTATACACTGCCTCCATCCCTCCATTGGAGTGCTCCTCTATCTGAGGTCACCCTTGTTTTCCAATTTCTATCTAGCTTCCATATATGAGAGAAAATAAACAACTCTTCGTGTTTTTAGACTGGCTGATCTTGCTTGACATAATATTTTCAAGTTCCATCCATTTTCCCACAAATGACATAATTTTGTTCTTCCTTATGACTGGGTAAAATTCCATTGTGTATTTATACCACAGTTTTGTGATCCATTCATCCGATGATGGACACCTAGGCTGGTTCTATAATTTGGCTATTGTAAAATATGCTGCTATAAACATGGATATGCATGTAATGCTATAATATTTTGACTTCAGTTCCTTTGGAAAGATGTCCAGGAGTGGTATTACTGGGTCACATGGTGGTTCCACAGTGCTAATAAGTTCTAAGAAAGAGGCATGTGAATATAGCTATGATCTGCAATGACCAAAAAGACTAATCTTTGTCTTGTACATTAATGCACATCAGAGAGCATTCAATGTAAAAGAGATGCTAAACAACCAAATGGACCAGTATATGCAGCCAGTTCCAAACATTACCAGATGTTATTTAACCTCCCTTTTCACTAACTCTCTGCTGATGGAAATGGCTTATGAATGAAGTAGCCATGGTAGCAAAAATGGAAGCCATGCATGGGCCTCTTTTTCTAAGTGTTTTAAAGGCTGCTGCTCAGTATCTGACCTGACAGCAACAGAAATAATTTCTAAATCCCAGAAATAGCATTTTCCTGTCACTTAGTGTAAAATTGATTACATTGGACACTTCCATCCTGAAAAGGGCAGTGATTCATCCAGATCAATCTTGACGTATATTGAAGATATTCATTCACCTTCTCTCCTCACATAGCCTTGGCCATCACAGAGTGATGGGCTCACTGCCTGACTCATTGCATGCTATACCACATCATATTGCCTGACAGATACATGGGACCACTTTCTAGCAAAGGAAGTGTAGCAGTAGGTATAGCACTATGAGCGTCAGTGGTCCTAGCAACATACCCCACTATCTAGAAGCTTCCATTGTGGAACGGCTTCTTAAAAGATAAAGGCAAGCCTCCATTAAGATTCAGTGTGCTCTATAAATTGAAATCTATTACTCTGTGTTGTGTCTTCAAATGGTAGTATGGTTGAGTCCAGGGATTAAGGAGTGGATGTAAGAGTTGACCTGCTCATTATTATTCTCAGTGATGAAGAATGATGCTACTTTTATTTGGAGAGTTTGTGCTTTTCATCCCCACAGCTCTAACTTCTGCAAGACTAGAGGTACTAGTTCCTGAGGAGGGATGTTTCCACCAGGGGACATGGGAAGAGTCACCAAAATGAGAGCTGTAACTGTTGCCTGATGACTTTGGACCCCTTGTGCCAGTAGATTAGCAGACCTGGAAATGAATTACTATCCTTCTGGGGCTAATTAAGCTGGATCATCATGAGGAAGCAGAATAACTACAACACAATGAGAACACTTAAATGATCTACTAGGTTCTTGGTATCTCCACACCCAGTTAAACTCTAAATAGGAAAGGACAGCAGCCACGATCTTGTAAGTCTTCACAGTCTTTCTTCCATCTAGCTGTTTCCTCCCCTTCTTCTTCCTCCTCTTCCTTCTCCTCCTCTTCTTCCTCCTTCTTCCCATCATCCTCCCCCTTGTCCTCCTCTTCCTCCTTCTTCATGTACTCTTGAGTGAACCCAGGGGCATTCTACCTCTGGGCTACATCTCTACCGCCTTTTATTTTTTATTTTGTAACAAAATCTTGCTAGGTTGCTGAGTCTGGTCTCAAACTGCCATCCTTCTGTCTCAGTCTCTCAAGTACTGGGATTATAGGTTTGCATCATCATGTCTGTCTTCGAATCTAGCTTTCTTCATACAAGTAATTTCAGTCCAAATGAAAGTGAACCAAAAGGATGTGAAGTCACTCTCCTTGGGTTCACCCTGTCTCACTCACTGCCAGCTGTGATATGGCTACGATTTCAGCCTATGCCTTGTGCTCAGAGGTGGCAGCCATATGTTGAAGCACCTGATCGCTTGGGGCATTGGATGACTGTGGAACAGAACTGTCTATGTCTCCTAGCAGACCTTCCCACATTTGGACAGTTACATGAATGAGAAACAACAATTATTTAGCCAATGTGTTTTTGAATGTCATCATTACAACATCATCTGTACTGCAATTCAATGTGTTTCCAGTACTTGTCTATGAGAAGGTAAGGAGCTGGTGCCAGAATGTGAATCAATACATTCCTTGAGTCAATGACAATATCCTGCTACAAAATAAAAACAAAATGCAGCTGAGTCTGAATCAACCAGTGTGTTTAATTATATAATTGATTTTCATTTTCACATAAGCATCTTGTCTCATGATGTGGCAACAACAATTCACACATGTTCATGGACCACACTTTAAGGAGCATTAGTCTGAGTTAACAATTACTAACACCAACCTAATGCTTTAGTTATACTGCATTCATGATCATAAAAATATTCATGACTTCCCTGAGTCTTTGAATAATTTATTCTTCTCTGCAATGCTTATTCTCCCTCCAATTCATAGTCAAAATTTTTCTGATTGTTCTATTTTAAGCTAAGATCCACCATAAGCCTCTTCTATTTAATTTAAATTGACAGTATAACCTAGTTATTAAAAACATGGGCTTAAGAGAAAGACTGCATTAAGCAATTTTCCTAGATTCTCTGGACCTCAATTTTCTTAACTATAAAATAATGGTTGAGTTGAGTACTGACGAAGATGTGGGGGACAAAGAACACTTAAATACTGTTGGTGGGATTGTAAAGTAGTTAAAACACTATGAAAATTACAATGGTGATTTCTCAAAAGACTAGAAAAGAAACTACCATTAGACTCAGATACAAACTACTTGGTATTTTTGCAAAGGAACTGAAATTGGAATACTATAGTGGTACATGCACAGGAAACCAACCTAGGTATCTGTCAAATGATGAATGGATAAAGAAAATATGGGATATACACACAATAGAGTTTTACTCAGCCTTAAAGAAAAGCATAATTATGTCATTTGTAGGAAAATGAATGGAACTAGAGAACGTCATGCTAAGTGAGATCAGCTAGTCTCACAAAATCAAGGACCACATGTTTTTTGTCACATGTGAGAGAAAATAGGAAAGAAAAGGGACCTAGTGAAAAGGAGGAGAGAGTTGAGTAGTGAAAGGGAGCTAGGGGAGGAGAGCGAGAGGGGGAAGAGACCTAGGGAAGGAAATAGACCAAATAATGTTATGTTTGTAGAAAAATGTATCACTACCAATCTCATTAGCATGTAGGGGGAGGCAGGGAAGATGTAGAGGGAAGCCAAGAGATGGTGGGTGGGCAAATGGATACATCATTTTAAATCTTACTATGAGCCAGGCATGGTGGCTCACGCTTTTAATCCCAGCATTTGGGAGGCTGAGACTGGAGGATCCAGGTTCGCGGCCAGCCTCAGCTACTTAGTGAAGCCCTTCACAACTTAGTGAGATCCTGTTTCAAAATAAAGAATAAAAAAAACAGGACTGGGGGTATATGTTGGAGGTAGAATGCCCCTGGGCTCCATCCCCAGTACCAAAAACAAAACAAAACAAAAAAGAAAATAAAATAATGGTCAGTAGTCTACCTTATGTGATTGTTGAGAGCATTAAATGAATTAACGTGGTTTGAATGACCAAATCATGCTGTAGATAAGAAAGTGCTTATTTTTATTCCACATTGTATCTTTATTTGTCTTTGTCTAGATTAATTACTGATGGTGGCTTGTTATAAGTAGCCATCTGGAGAGGGACTTCCTGGTCATAGTCAGAATGTGTTGGCAGCAACAGCGGCTCTCCCTTCAAAGGAGTTTTGCCTCACACAGCTAGATTAGAATTCAGGAGTGTGAATTGCTTTCTAGAGAAATATCTTGGAGCTTCTTCAGCACACATGAGGATATAGGCTACCTTCCAGATGATCCAATGGCCCCTCTATAATCCTATTTCCACTTATGGGTGAGTTGTATGGATCCTGCAATAAATCCAATCAATAGTTTCAGAACGTCTCATCATTCAGGCCTCAACTGAAATATTATTGCTGACCACACTGAAAGTTTAGTGCTACTCTTATCTCTCTAGTGGTTTCCTGTCATATTTTCTTCATTACATTTCAATACCCGAAATTACTCTATTCATGTATGTATATGTTCATGGTAATTTTATGTTACATATAATATACTTGAAGTTTATAATAATTCTATTTCAATTGGAATGAAAATTCTCTGAGGATGAGGCCTCTGCCTGTTTTCTTCATTGTCATAATCTAATAAACAAGGTGCTTAATAAATGTTCTCATACTGAAGGACTGATGGACTAATTTAGGAAAGCACAGTAATCATTTAGTAATAAGCACACAGATTTTGGTATATGTTTAAAAACTATCATAGTAGAAATTTTGCTTCCAACACCCCCGAAAAACAAAAACAAAAACAAAAAAACATTGAAAGTTCCCAGTGCTGTTTTTTATGGAAGCTCCAGAATCTGTATGTTCACATCACCACTTTAGAACTTTATACATCATTTTCCCTATATTATTATAGAACTGCTTGATTTGTAAAGAACTTCATTCCTTAGCTGCAGTTTAGCAATAGGAAGGTGATTTCAATGACCTGTACTTATTGAATTTCCCCACACATAGCTCAGCAAAGGGCAAAGAAAGTTTCTTTATGCTTAGCACAGGTAGAAGAGCAAACTGGTGGATTATTTGGTGCCACTGTTGAAAGTCAAAGTCTTATCTGGAGGATCTTTCTTGGTTCATATTATGTGTTCATTTTGTAGTGTGTATGTGTGTTTGTGTGAGATACTGGGGACTGATCATGGACATTGTACCTTTGAACTATACCTCCAGCACTTTACATTGTTATTTTGAAACAGGTCGTGCTAAGTTACTGTGTGTTGACCTCAAGTCCACAATCCTCCTGTTTCAACCTCCCAAGTACTGGGACTACAAACATGTGCTACCAAGACTATCTGGTCCGTTCCTGAGTGAAACAAAAGCTCTAATAAAAAAATCCTGGTTGAGGCTACTTGTTTATTGCAGTACACATGCCTTTCTCATTCTAATGTCTACTTTAAAAACTGGTAAAATAAAACACTCACAGAAATAGGTAGATTTAAGACTTGAAAAGAATTTTCTTTGTCTCAGACACACAGAACATGAATAGGTATGACTTTATTGGTAAATAAGAATACTATTTGTTATCTAGTTGTACTTTCCCAGGTGTTAATATTGATAAACTATCAAATAAAATTATCTGGATTCCAAGATGGTGTAATACCCGCTGTTCTAAATGTTTTTATTGCTGATAATTCAATTTACATTGCTTCATTTCTTCCTGTAGGAATCATCTAGTCTCTATCTTTTGTATTCCTTGATTTTGGCAGATTGTCTTTATAAGTGTGCTTTTTCTATGTTGTGCTATTTTATGGCTTTCAAGGTGCCATATTTCTGCTTTTACCCCTTTCCTTGGTGTATTTCCTCCTTTTGCTTGTTAATCACACTTTTATTAAGAGAGTGTTTTTATTTCCTATTTTAAATTCTGGTAATGTTTTTTAGACTTTTCCTACTTTGACTTTCCTTATGTTTTCTGAGTATTTTAACACCAACAAACATAATATCCAATTTTTATTGATCACTCTCTATATTCTAGGCACTTGCTTGGCATAGATTATTTCTAATCCTCAAAGCAACCTGGCAAGGCAGATGCTATTATTCCTTCTTTATAGCCCAGGAAGCTGAGATGCAAGGTGTTTTATTTAGGTCTTGCTGAAGGTCACTCAGCAAGTTAGTTTCAGATTTCGATTCAAAAGCTGGGATTGTCTATGCAGTTAAAGTGTGTGTGTGTGTGTGTGTGTGTGTGTGTGTGTGTGTGTGTGTGTGTGTCAGAGAGAGAGGGGGAGAGAGAGAAAGAAAGTTTTGACAAAGATTATGAAGGTCAAGGAATCTTCCCAGAAAACAGCTTAAGAATTTTCCTGCACTTTTATACTTTGTTCTATTGCTATTATTTTAATTATAAAAGTCATAAAATTATAAAGCAATTATGTACATCCCTTTTCATTCTGCAATCTGATTGTTTCCTATATAACTGAAAATGCAATAAACAGATTTACTCTTTTAAGTTTCTAGCACTATAGATTATATTTAAAATTTTAAAAAGGAATACAGTTAAAATTGCTTTCAGCAGCACATGGTTAGTGTCAGTCTAGTGAAAGTGCATGTAACTCAGCTCTCACAAAGGAAAGGCAAAGCAGGTGGTTTCATACATGGGATATATGAGACAAATATACTTTTAAATAGACATAAGTAAAGTGTGCAGAAGTTTCCCTGAAGCAACAGGGAAGGCTTTAGGCATTATGTTCTGATATGAAACTATGTTACGTAGAAGAATGTAAGCACCCAAGTTTTTCTCTTTCAATAAAGTAAAAATTATAAATTTGCAATCAAACTGAAGACACGGAGTTTTTTTTGTTGTTGTTGTTTTGTTTTGGTTTTTTGTTTTTTGTTTTTTTTTAGTACTTAAGGTTGAACCCAGAGGCATTCTACTTCCAAGCTACACCCCTAGTGCTATTTTTTATTCTTTATTTTGAAACATGTTTTCACTAAGTTGCAGAGAGCCTGCCTAAATAGATGAGGCTGACTGGGAACCCAGATCCTCTAGTCTCAGCCTTCCAAGTACTGGGATTACAAGCGTGTGCCACCACACCTGGCTCAGACATGGATTTTTAAAAACATCATACCATCTACCTTATTTTGAAATCCATGTTTCTAAAGGCACATAAAAATAACTTTTTTTTTTCCTCATTAGACCTAGTTATTTTAAGCCTGCATTTCTCTTTCACCTGTAAATAACTGCTTTGCTCATCACTTGCCTACATCCTTCACTGACAAAGACACTGTGGAATTATCAATTCAAGACTGATTATCCTCATCCAAGTCATGTGCGTATGCCAGATAACTAGGGCATATCTGGACTTTAATAGCTGAAACTTTAAAAACACCCAGTGGTCACAAAGGAAAGATTATTCTGTTAATCACAAACATTTCAGAGGTTATTGGTTTTCTCATTTCCCCTCTCTTTACCTTTTGCTGTTGCTGACCTCACTGTTTAAAGAATACTATAAAGTATTTTTTTAATTACTATTTTTCCTCCTTAGATGGCTGTGTCATTTTAAAATTTTGTCTGTTTATTAACTTTTGTCACATACCTAACTACAAGAATCCTTTTCCAAGTCTTTATTGTGCAGGCTGGTGACTTCCAACTTTTTGTCTTTTAATGTCATTTAACCCTAATATAATCCATGTGCACTGATGGGGTATTGTATTAGACTGGGGATGTTTATTCTCAACACTTCAATCAGGAAATATTCATGGAAGAACTCTGAAGCTGTACTAAGATTCTGATTTCACCATGCTCCAAGTAAAACCCAGTGAGCCTCTCAACATCTTGGCAAAGCCATTCCTTTTGGAGTGCACTGATCCATGATGTATGTTATATCCACAGAACTCTTGTGGCACCTGATAGTCTGATGACTTCTCAGACTCTTCTACCAAAGTACATTGAATTACAGAGGAGTAGAAATGCCAGCTTCTGGGGGTGGGGCTATATGAGAAGGGGACTTGTCTCTGTGCCCGTGGAGGATGAGAACCTCCAGACTGTTGCCATAAGCACACAGTGTCTCTAAGGTCTTCTGTGCATCTACACCTTCTGTACTGTAATACAGCCATGTTTATTTAAATAAACTAATACTCCTGGCCTTTTCCCATGCAATATATTCACAGCAAAATTCTGAAGGTGCATGTTTGCTTTGTAGCTCTGTCTGTAAGCAGATAACTGCACCCTCCAGTACTTAGTTCTTTATGATATTCCTGCCAAGCCTGGTGTGGTGGTGCATGCTTGTAATTCCAGTACTTGGGAGGCTGAGACAGGAGAATCATAGGTTCAAAGCCAGCCTCAGCTACTTAGTGAGGTCTTCTGCAACTTAGTGAGACCCTGTTTCAAAATAAAGAATAAAAGCCAGGTGTGGTGGTGCACGCTTATAATCCCAGTACTTGGGAGGCTGAGACAGGAGCAACTTAGTGAAACCCTTTTCAAAATAAACAATAAAAAATAGGACTGGGGGTGTAGCTCATAGGTAGAATGTGCCCCCTGAGTTCAATCCCCAGTACTGTGAAAAAAAAAAGAATAAAAAATAGGGCTGTGGGTGTAGCTCAGAGGTACAATGCCCCTGCATTCCATCCCTAGTACCACAAAACAAAAACAAAACATAGAAAAAAGGAAAAATAGCAACAACAACAAATATCCCTGTCAGGAATAAATAGCCAAGTCAATACAAGAAAATGGGGTTTTACAGTATTCTGAATTGGTTAGTCTAATATAATATCATTAGTTCATTGTATAACATTAAAGTTGCTATAAGTTTCTACAAGGTAAACATATAAAATCATTTCTTTTTTATTGATATATATGAATAATGTGCTCAAATATATTTTTATGATGATTTTAGCTCAGAAAGTATAAAAGTATTGTAACATTTTCATTTCAATTTTTAGGGTGCTCTCTCCAAGTCCTTTTTCGATGACTGGTTTGTGTGGAGAATTTGACACTTGGCAATAACATACTTGCAACTGATTGACAGGAAACGGGAAACCCAAGACTTATGTCACCATTGTCAGATGTCACAATGTCTGACAGTCTTGTATAATCAAAACAGTGAAGTGTTCCATTGTAAATCAAAGAATTAAAATAATGAAGAACAGTTTCCATATTTCAGAGGCATTCCTGAATGATTAAGAAACATAATATTCCTGAGCCAGACATGGTAACACACGCCTAGAATCATAGCACTTGGGAGGCTGAGTCAGGAGGATGGCAGATTCAAGACCATCCTCAGCAAATGCTCCTGGATTCAATCCCCACTATCAATAAGAAGAAGAAGAAAAAAAATAAATATAATATTGTTAAGAAGAGGGCTGTAACATGGGAATATATAACCTAAACTTTGAATAGAAAAAAGGTAAGGTCATAAATAAATCATTCCTCTATTCTGTCATTAATGAAGTGATATTAATTATATTGGACATTTCACTGGAAAGGCTAAAAGAATAAAGATAAGTGAAAAAATGCAATGGTAGTTCTGTAGTTCTATAATTTTCCCAAATGTGGAGTAATTATTCACAGATAACTCTTTTCTTATTCTGTCTCATCTACAATCATATTCTACCACTTTTTCTTTGAAGGTCTAATTTTTCAACAGCCATACAGCTATTTAGGGTTTTCCTCTCTCATAGGTAGATTGTTTCCTTAACTTCACGTCATCTCTGTTATTTCCTGTCCTGAAAAAAAAAAAAAAGCTTCTGATGTTATCTATATTAACCAATATTTTTCTCTTGTCATTTCAGTCTCATTTTCAGAACTTGTTTCTAGTTGCTTCTTATTGTCAGTCAAATCCACACTGGTGGAATTCAAAACTCTGCTCTCTCTATTGACTTCACCCTGTTCCTCAAGGTTTTTTTTCCATTACATCTCCACTCATAGCTAAGAAACAAATGAAGAAATGTTCTTTGTACATTTCTGCTTTTGCTTATTCTATCATTATATAAATTCACACTGACCACACCATTAGATTCTTCTGAAGTAAGAAGTGATCCCTTGAAATGTCATTTTGCAAGTAAGGAGTTATTCCCGAAATTTCATTCCACAGAAGTAGATTTTTTTTTTTCTAAGTGTAAAACCACCACCTTGTTGAAACTGCACTGATGTAGGAAGAAGAACACCTGGGCTTTAGCACTGACTGGTTCCTAATAAGTCAAGTGACTCAGAGCAGGGTATTTCACCTTACTAGGTGTCATCCATTTCTTCTCTAAAATTAATAGTTTGGGCTGGATGTCCCTAGCTTCTTTTGCTCTTGCAATCTATAATTCTCTGTGTTAGCATTTATTCATTACTTTAACAGACATATATTAATAGAATCTAGTCTGTATGCCACTAGATCTTGTGATTTATGTCACAAACATTCAAATCTCATCATTTCTTACTGGGGCTGAACGGTCTGACAGCTGGAATCAACAAAAGTGCTAAGCACCTAAGGTTAGCATACTGTGATTTACTTTCCCAGTTCTTTAACTCTGGGGACACTGGCATGGGAACAGAAGCTGCAGCTCTTTGAGCATTCCCCTGGTCACACAGGCAGGCAGGCATCCACATCACCTTTGGCATATTTGTTGATAGTGAGACTCTGGAGTGACTGAGTGCAGATTGAGACTGAGCTAACCTGACAGCTTGAAAGCTTAAAAGCATCGATTAGGGAATGTGCAAGAATTTGACCTTCCAACTGCCTCTATGTTGTGGTTTTGGTTCCTATAATGGGAGTTAAAAGAAAAAAGAGAAGATGAAGAGAGAGGAAACTATTCTTTCATGGTTTGCAGTGACTATTCTATCAAAACAATAAGGGTCATGAATTAATAAATACCTGTGGATATAATTTTAAGACTCTGACACTCTAGAGACTAAACTGACCAGGAAACAATGTAGAGATTGCATCCCATGTGTGTCTACAGCACATACTCCTGTATTAATTAGCTTTAGAAGAATCAGTTTCCCATGGGAGAGGAGCACAAACTCAATCTGTGAGTACTTAACATGCTGCCCATTGGCAGATATGCATATTGCACTTTTTAATTGGGTGACAAAGCTGCCTCACAAACATGGTAGTTGGTGCTAATAAAAATCTACATAAGGAACCAAAGGAAATTAAATAGATGTGAAGATTACCATTTTGCACCTTTTCTTTCTATTTGTGGTAATAAAAAAGGCGTGAATTGAAAATCTAATGAAAAATAACAGTTGATTTTCCTTTAAAAGTGAAGTATACTAAATAAGAAGTCATGCTCAGAAGCACAAAAGGGTACCTGAATGTTTCATTTTTACAGTATATAACATTAGAATATGTATCTGTCTTACCTTGCTGGGGTCATGATGACTGAGCTATAAAATGTTTACCAAGTAATGCTGAATTTTCTTATTTTTAAGAATTAAATTTGTCTTGTGTGAAGGAAATGATGATAATGCTTTTCTGTTTATTATTACAGATATGAACATGAAAAAAGAGATAATCACCAGGGAAAAGAACTAACAAAGTATTGTGCACTTTATCACAGTTTTTTTGGCATCATTTCTAATTGGCAAAGGTTATCCAGTTTGCTCTAATTAGTCAACTGCTCTCAAAATCTCATGCATCTGAGTGATTTCCTCTTGAATTTAATACTCTTATTTTATATTCCTTATTTTTCTTCTTAAGTAAACTTGAGAAATATGTGACACTTTTGAGTGGAAAATGTTTGCAAGTTTAATTTTTTGGTAGACAGAAATCATAGAAATAATATAATTCACAAGATAGCAAACAGTCTTAACACTCAAGTGTAGCTTAAATACTTTAACAATAGGCTATGCTTTGACAATATGTATGAAACTCCCAAACTTATATAAATAAACATTACTAACAAAAATGGTGAATGAAATGAAATAGTTTCTGATGCATTCTTTTATTTTATTAATCAATTCATGCTTTCTTTCTTTATTATTTTACTAATTATTAACAAATAATTGCTATTTTATTACAAAACTCCCTCTGAATTTACTCCTATCATCATACTATTCAAAGTTAAAATTGTCAGGACTTGAAAATGTGCATATACACACAAACAGAAATGCATGTCTCTTATGCCTTCCAAAATGACATAATTGTATAAAGAATAATCCCATTTTTCTATCCCTCCCCCCCTTTTTTTCAGTACTGAGGATTGAACCTAGAGCCTCATTCATGATAGGCATGCACTCTACTACTGAGCTACAACTCCAGTCCCCATTTTAGATTTTAAATTTTTATTCATATCCAATTAACCAGCTGTATTTGATAATTTTATGTTTAACAAACAGCCAATTAGCATTTAGAATTATCATGGTGAGCAAATCGAATTAGAGTTGGCATATTTTGATTATATTCAGCCTTTTAAAAGAGATCTGCTTAGAAGTTCCTCAAGAGACTGGGATATACAGAGAACTCAAGAAACTGACTGCTAAGAAAATAAATAACCCAATAAAAAAAAATTGGCAATGAAGTAAATAGACACTTCACAAAAGAAGAAATACAAATGGCCAATTAATGTATGAGGAAATGTTCAACATCATTAGCAATCAGAGACGCAAATCAAAACTACCCTGAGACTTCACTTAACCCCAATTAGAATGGCAGTCATTAAAAACAAAAAAAACAACAAATGCTGGCGAGGGTGTAGAGAAGTGGTAACCCTAATACCTTGTTGGTGGGATTGCAGATTAGTGCAACCACTTTGGAAAACAGTATGTAGGATCCTAAGACTAATGGGAATGAACCTACCATATGATCCAGCAATATCTCTTCTGGGTATCTACCCAAAAGAATGGAAACCAAACTACCAGACTAATGCACGTGTATCTATGTTCATAGCTGCACAATTGCCAAACTATGGAACCAGCCAAGATATCTATCAACAGATGAATGGGTTATAAAACTATAGGATATATAAACAATGGAATTTTACTCAGCCATAAAAAAGAATAAAATTATGTTATTAGCAGAGAAATGGATGGAACTGGAGAAAATTATGCTAAGTGATATTAGTCAGTCAAAAAAAGTGAAAAGCCAGATGTTCTCCCAAATATGCAGAAGTTAGGGAGAAAATGGGACATAAGAGGGACTTCAGACAAAGAAGGAGAAACTGTGGATGAGTAAAGAAGGTGATCTAACTGAAAAAGATGGAAGGGGAAAAGAGGGAAACACCCTAATGTACATTCACAAATATATCAACGTCAATCACTAAGCTGAACAGGAGAAGGAGGGGGTGGGGAGGGAATGAGGTGGGAATTGGGGAAGGGTTAAATGAATGCCGTATGCATGTATGCCTCTACCATCCTGTACCTCATTAAGATGTATGATTAAGATGCACCAATAAATTAAAAAAAGAAAAAAAAAAAGACTGGGAATAGAACCACCATATGACCCAACTATACCACCCCTCAATATCTTTCCAAAAGAGTTAAAGTCACAGAGAGATGGGGAGGAGAAAAGGATGAACTGATTAAAGAAACAGTTCGAAGTATGCTCTACCCATGTATGAAGGCATCACTGCCACCCTCACTATTATGTTCAAGGAGGGTTGGGTAGGGGGTGGGACCTGAAGGGAAGACCCAGATACCAAGACCTGCATGCATGTTTGTATGATTTTGAACTTCACTGTAATATATAGTTACAATGCACCAATAAAAGTATAGCAAAATGAATTAAAGTCAGAATACTACAGTGATACATTCATATCCATGTTTACAGGCAGCACAATTCACAAAAGCCAAATTATGGAATCAACCTAGCCAACTATCAACAGATAAACAGATAATGAAAATGTAGTATATATTCACAATGGAATTTTAAATAGAAATACTTCAAATGTTAACATTTTATTTAATTTTTTTTTTTTTTTTTTTTTTTTTTTTTTTTTTTTGCGGTACTGGGGATTGAACTCAGGGGCATTCTACCTCCAAGCTACACCCCCAGCCCTATTTTTTATTCTTTATTTTTGAAACCAAGTCTCACTAAGTTGCAGAGTGCCTCACTAGGTAGCTGAGGCTGGCCGTGAACCCGGATCCTCTGGTCTCAGCCTCCCGAATGCTTGGATTACAAGCGTGTGCCACCACGCCTGGCTTATTTAAATATTTTAAATAAAAACTATTAATACATATTTTTATTTTTAAAATTCAAGTAATACCAAAAATATATCTTATCATTTTTAAACAAAAACCTGTTCTCTAAAGGAAAATGAAGAGTAGAGTTTGGGCCATTGGTTCTTTATATGTCAACCACCTGTCTGAACATGTGTTAATTTGGGTGCTTTTTGTTATTACTGAACTATAAATTACAGAAAGCTCATATAATCATGTGAAAGAAAAGGATTTATTTACTATCAATGATTCATGAATTTTATAAAAGCATGTGAGCCATCAAGTAACCACCATTTATGAGACACAATTCTTTGCCTTTATAAATTTCAAAATCTGTTTAGTGTGCCTTACACATAGCAAAGGCTCAATTAACATATGTTGGTTGGATCCCTGACTGTTTAGGCAGAGTGACATGTAACATGGTTTATGGAATAAACAGAAGCAAACAATCTTGAAGAGAAAGAGGAAGATAAAAAAAAGTTGGTTTCACAGTATTTTCTCATTAATGATGATGCTACTTCTCTAGAGATTGCTTAGCAGGGGAACATCTGATCTCTCTGCAGCCAGCTTATTGATTGTGTGGGTCGATGTAATCTGATGCATAAGGAACTAGGAAAGTGGGAGACAGCATTTTTCTAGATAACTACTAAGAAGCAGATAGTTTACATTTGATGCATCCAAGCTGAGTGGCCCCACATGAAGTTGAACTATTGGTAGAAACCATCCTAAAACTGACAATTCTCTCTTTTTTTTTTTTTCAGTAGATCTAATGTTAGTAAAAAGTTAGATTCAAACAAAAGTGGATATATATTGAGGAGAAAATAAATCTGTATGATTACAAGATATAACTTGCTTTTCCTCTTTTTCATACATCATATTATATCTTAGGATCTAGTTACAGGGTCTTAGATTACAAGAGGCTCTTGATTTCCATCTTCCTAGATATCCAACACTATTTTACTGCTAGTTAGTAGACACAGTACATGGAAGTCAATATGCATAGCTTGAAAGACATGCCAAAAATGAAAACATCCTCCATGCAAAATTTCTAAACCAACGGGACAATAAAAACTCAGGAAAATTAAACAAAAAAATTGCAAACAGTGGCTCTGTAAACAACAACAAACAATTTTGTTGAGGAAGAGAATGAGACTACTGGGTAAGCAAGAAGTTTGTATTTAAATGTCAGTTTTAATACGTCTGGCAGAGTTCCTATCACACACAAAAAGTGTAGTTTCCTTCCCTCTAACCCAGGAGAGAATGTTAAATGTTACCTGCCAGAGAGGGTCTTTTTGCTCTGGAAAGAGCTCAAAGTACTTGTGAGCCAGCTGCACTGGAGGCAGAGTTTGCAGCTTCAGGTTGGTCCAGCTGTTCATGAAGTTGGCCAAGTTCACAAAGGTATATAACCCTAGGCGGTCATTCCCATAGTTAGATAAATGGGTCATGAAAATGCTGATCTGAAAAATAGATAAAAATGGCCACACAATATCACATGCTTAAATTCAAAAGTGGCAGCATAAGCTGCAGGCAGCACTTCATCTAACCATAGAATTTCAGGGGAAGTACAATTATTTTTTAGGTGGAAAGTCCACATTTAGCTTCCCTATCAAAATAATACTTAAACCCACTATTAAAATTGAAATTGAGATTGACATTCCCTCTCTGCTTATCCAAACAAAGTATAGCATCACTTTCAATATCAGCTTTTTCCTCCTATTATGCAACCAATATCATCCAACCACCAAAACAAGTAATTTCCAAAACAGTGAAGACCCATAATTAGACTAGTTTTAAAATTAAACAATTTATCCCCATATTTTCTGATATAGACATTTATACAGGTTGAAATAAACTTAGTCTAAACTTGTTTCTTTGTTGTCTAATGGAGGTTTTTTTCCCCATAAAGAAATGATAATGTTTGAGTACATAGATATTTTTAACCTAATTTTCACATTATACAATGTGTACTTGTATTGAAACATGACATAGTACCCAACCAATAAGTATAGTTTTTATGTTTTGATATATCAGTTAAATATTATATTCAATTTTTTAAAAAAACTATTAAGTTTTTGACAATTACTACATTTAGGCAAAACTTTTCCATACTCATTAATCCTATTACAACTCTTTATACCGCAATATTCACTAAAATATTAGAAATTATTAAATCCTCATGGTGCTCATACAAGGTAGGTACTGTTATTGTCTCCTTTGCAGATGAAGAAACTGAGTAACAGGGTACTTAAGTAATTTGTCCAACTCCACATCTTGTCAATGGCAGTACCGAAATTCAAGCCCAGAAAGCCAGAAATCCAAATTCTTTTTTTGTGTATGTGTGTGATATTGGAGATTGAACCCAGGGGCATTCTACATCGGAGCTACACCCCCAGCCCTATTTTATTTTTATTTTGAAATAGGGTCTCACTAGGTTGCTGAGAGTCTCACTAAGTTGCTGAGTGTGGTCTCAAATCTGCCATCCTTCTGTCTCAGCGTCCCAGGTACTGGGATTACAGACATGTGCCACCACGCCCGGCTTAGCATCTCCAATCGAACACATTATATACCTGAGGCCTTCACACAAATACTTTTATATATTGAATTGGACAACTACATATTTTTTCTTTTTACCTTAAATAGAAGATAAATAACATATTTCTATAGACAATAATGGAAAAACTATGGATTAATTTAATAACAAATTTTTTCTTATTTTCTTTGAGATAGAATGACAAAGATAAATTATTTGGGGAATCTTAAATGAAAACTTTTAAGACAATGAAAATACTACCAATAGGAAGAAAATTTATCTTTGTAGATAATATCACTCTTGTCATATTTCTTATCCACTTTTGTTCCTTGGGGTCTATTCAGAGATATATATTGTAAAGGTCAAAAGGAGAAAGGCCATTTTAAAGAGTATTCTTTACATAGCTTGTTTATGTAGAAATTTAAAGTAAGTCTCCCAAATGTTACTTGACATGATGTTCTTACTTGATATTCCTGTAGGATTATTTTAACAAGCTCAGAGTGTCTTTGTCACTGGTTTTAACATTGGCCAATCTTTCACTCTTAAGCTCTTTTATCATGAATAGGAAATGTCCTCTTGGCAGGACTTAATTACAGAGTTTCTAGAACATAGCATGGTATCAGTAGTTGATAACCATATAATTGCAATTGTTGTCAAGAGAACTTCTTTATAATTACCACAAAATAATATGCATTTGATCCCAATAAGTATGCATTTATCTCATGTCACTACTGTAATTAAGAAATAAGACAGTGTAAAATAGTGTGCTTCAGGATAATTATAGTTTCCCAGGACTGAAATTATGATGAAAAAACCAGGTTGCAGGCTGAGCGCCTGAAGAAATATAACAATGTCCTAGAAATCTGCCACCTGCCCTCTAGTGTTGTTATTTTAAGATGGAATTTTAAAGCTGCTGTGAGCATCTGAAGTCTAACAAAATTATAAATGAAACTCTGCTTTGAGAGTATTGTAAGGATCATTTTCATTTCACAGGCAAATGTATATTATCATTTCATTAGAATATTAGCATAATGGTGTTAAAAGACTATTGCAGCAGACTGGCTCTAAGTAATCTTTCCCAAATTTCCTTATCAGAGTAAGCCTTGTTTTATGAAGGAAGTATAAAACTTAATGCAGGGCAAATGGAAGAAAGCAGAATGTGGAGACGTTGTGTGGTTATGAGCTGAGGTATGTTGCTGCATTTAAATTTCCCTCTGCAGAGAATAAAACAATAAAACATAGCACCCTAGCCATGATGGGGGATAGTCTGTTGAAAGAAGCCACATATGCACAGGCCTTACTCACTGGAAACAAATTAGTGCTGGTATATGGTCAATTGATTGCACTTTAAGAAAAACAATTCTGCAAGCACAGCTTAACCATGCATGTCTGGCTGGATAAAAGCACCTATTGTGCAGACAGAGCATTTTAGTTTTAGTATTTCTGGACAAATGGTTTGTTTTAAAAGAAAAAAAAACTCAGAGAGCACAGAGAGAATAAAACAAATTAAGAATGGATGCATCTCGTAGCCTCCATAAGGGAAGAGAAAGAACATGCCATCTGAGATAGTAATAAACAATTTTTCACACACATACACTACATTGCTGCCATTTTTACATGGCAGTGCATGCTTCTCTGCTTATTCTGTTCTTTTATTTATTTATTTTGATTGTTATGTTCTTAATAGACATGAAGAACACTTTTGCTCAATATTCTATGCCATGTATATGCAAACTGTTCCTATACGCAACTTGTCAAACTTTGAACTATTGCAGCTCAGAGAAATGCACTGATTCAGATACTCGGAGTTCTCTCTCATAGGACAAAAGAAGGACAGGACATCTCATTCAATGGATTACTTGAAGAAGGAGATATCAAGAGCTGATATCAGGAGGCTGCCTGCAGCAGGCCTTCCAGACAGGCTGTGTGGTCCGGTGGCAGTTCCTTCTGCCTTCAAGCATCCCTCTGGATGGCCTCTGTCTTGTTCTTTGCACTTTATGTGTGTTTCTTTCTCAACTCTTAATGCTCTTAACTCCATCATAATTGAACATAAAACAGGTCTAAATTCTTCCTTTTATCCATTGCAATAATATAAAAGCAAGCTTGAAGGAACTTTCATAATCTAATTCTTCATGAGAATCATACAATTTTTTTTTATTAACCTGTTGCCAGACATAATATGTATAGAACAAATTTGGGGAGAAATTGCCTATGGAATAGATTCATCCCATGATGCATATATAGTTCAAGTAAAAAGGAGCTTTAAATATGGTCATGTATAAATCTTGATAATAAGGAATTGGGCAAATATAATTGAACTCTATGGATCATCCTTAACTGAGGGCAAAGGCACTGTTATAGTAATAAATAAGAAATTATTAATGAATGCAGGCTATTCTCTTGAGTCTTTAATTGCAAGTTATAAAATCAGGTGCTTTTTATAACATTTTATTTTTTCCTCTCCTATGAAGTTGTTAATATTCAAAATACAGGAAGAAGGCAAGGAAAAAAGAAAATGAAAATGATAACTAAAGTCTGCGTTTTATCTGTAAATGAAACATCAACATTCTTTAGGTTGAATTAAAATATTTCCACCATTAATATCAGAAGAGCTTCTTTGCTTTTCCTACTTGTATCATAAATACAGTGTCATTGTAAATTTTCTGGTCATGAAAGCCTGGCGTGGTGGCACACACTTGTAATCCCAGCATTTGGGAGGTTGAGACCAGAGGATCCGGGTTCGCGGCCAGCCTCAGTTACTTACTGAGGCCCTCCACAACTTAGACCCTGTTTCAAAATAAAGAATAAAAAATAGGGCTGGGGGTGTAGCTTGGAGGTAGAATGTTCCTGGGTTCAATCCCCAGTACCACAATAAAAAAAAACAATTCTGGTTATGAATATCAATAGCCAGACTATATTATATAGCATCTTAAACTGGAATTTAAAATCATTTCTTAAGGAATGCATTTTTAGTTATAATATACATTAAATATTTAAATACTTAGTACTGTGTTTATATTGCCTCTAAAAATCAAAATCAAGTCATTTACACAATGGTCAAACACATGATTCATAGGAAAAAGCACAATAACAAAAACAGAAAGAAGCAATAGCTGTGTAGAGCAAGAAGAGATGGACCCGTTTTAAAGCAACTTGATCCTTGCTCATGCTATAACACCGCATTTCTTCAGATAAGCATTAAATATTAGCAGTTAGTTTCCATTTTTGCCTCTGTGGCTCTCCCCTTTTCAGAATGAGTTCACTGTGTTTAAAAATATGTCCATTAGCTTGTTAAATTATTGATTAGGCTTTTAGTTCTCATAAAACTCCAAGGCAGATGGAATATAGGGGAAAGCATCCCTGGTGGCTCATCTGATGGGCTTTGGCATTGTTTTCATATAAAAGGTAATTTGGGTCTTTTTTCTGAATATAGGCTGGAACTACACCAGAAGTACTAAGCATGAGATTATACTTAACATTATCAGTTTAAATGCAAGTAGTCAACAAGTGGATTGTACACTTAAAAAAATTTTAGGAGGGTGGAGTCATTGTTGAGTGTTCTTATCATAATAAAAATTTTAAAGCAAGATTTTTTGGCATACAAATCTACACTTAATGCTCTTTCATATCCTATTGTTCTTGCCAAACTTTGGTGATAAATTTGTCAAATTTCCTTCCCTTTTTCTGCTTCTTCTCGTATCATTTTAATTATCTTTTGTTGCAATCTTATATTACAACTCAAGATGCTAATAAGAATTTTTCCTAAAATGTATTCCATGTAAAATGTCATTTACATATTCAGAATTTGGGGGAAATAAAGTTTATTTTAATATCCTTATCTGTACATACATATACATTTCAGATGACTGTAGACTCTAGTTTCAAGATAATAAATATTGAACAAAGAAATAATTATTTCCTTTAGGAAAATTTTACTTCTCTTGTTGCACTAAAAATAGACATTAAGGTTTTCCATGATGGGAAAATATAGTAATACCTATGTTACAGAAATAGAAAGTAATTCTTATCTTCCAATATCAAAGAAACACATTTCATTGATTTAGACAGACCTTTCAAAGTGTATTCCTCTAAAAGTCACTCTAAGAAGGAAAAAGAGAGAAAGTGGAGAGAAAAAAGTAAGAAAAAGAGGAAGAAATGGAAGAGTAAAGGAATAAGGAAAGAAGGAAGGAAGGAAGGAAGGAAGGAAGGAAGGAAGGAAGGAAGGAAGGAAGGAAAGAAGGGAGGGAGGGAGGAAGGAAGGGAGGAAGGGAGGGAGGGAGGAAGGGAGGACGGGAGGGAAGAAAAGTAAAACTCCAAAATCAAACTGCTCTCAGTTTGTGGGTTATATGGATATGAATAAGGATGCAGCACATGGTTAGCACAGAGTGCTCCTTCCCTGAGCAGAGGCCTCTTTTGTTCCTTTGCTCTATTTTGACTTTCAGAGTGGGTTTCATATAAGGAGTGAAACACCACAAGCATTTATAATTAATCACTATTTCTAGTTTATGTTTTAGCATCTTATACCTTTGACTGCTGAAAGGAAGTCTTTTCTTGGGTGTGTGAAAGACTAAATCTTTAGTTCTAATTTGGATCACATTTAATGAAGAAAATAATATAAGGAATTTTAAAAATCTAAAGAGACTGATTAGGGTTGGGTGGGATGAAAAAAAGAAAGAGACTGATAAAAATAACCCACACATTTTTATTTTTTGCATAGTTGTGAAATGCAGAAAAATTACTTTGACTGCTGCAATACTTCGTAGTGTTTTGGTTTACACACAATGGAACAGTACACACATGAATTTGGAATCAGAATGCCTGGATTTGAGGGTTGTCTCTGTATTACCTTACTTATTAACTTCTCTGAATCTTGGGCTTCTCAATTATTAAATAAAAACAATAATTTAGTTTATAGGTTTGATGTGGTGCTTAAATGAGCTAGGATATGTGGAAACATTTTGTAAATAAAACACATTGCATGGAAGCTATCTTCATTATGCATATTCAATTAAAGTAAATTAAGAATACAGTAGTTCACCTTATTTGTGATTTTGCTTTGCTGGGTTTCAGTTGCCTACAGTTAACCAAGGTTCAAAAATCTTAAATGAACAGAATGATTGAAGGTTTGAGGCCAATGTTCAATAATTGAGCCCCTATTACAAAATAATAGAAAATAAAGGGCTGGGGGTGTAGCTCAGAGGTAAAATGTCCCTGGGTTTAATCCCCAGTACACCCCCCCCCACACACACACACAGAAATTGAATGGAAAGTTCCAGAAATAAACAATTCATAATCTTTAAATGACTCTTACTAGAGTATGTTGTTATGATTTTTTTATTTTATTATTAGCTATTGTTGATCTAGTACTGGGCCTAATCTATACATTAAACTTTATCATAGGTATGTGTGTATAGGAAACAAAATTGTATATATAGCTTTTGGTACTATCTGAGGTTTCAGAGATCAATCTGAATATATCTCCTACAGATAAGAGGGGATGGTTGTGATGTATCAAAAACAATATAATTTATTGGATTTATATCTCTTAGGTAATACCTCTTGTAAGGAAAGTCAGGGCTTTTTGTTTTCTTAAAGTCATCTGTATATATCATTGCCCTTGATAACTAATATAATTGTCAGATAAACCAGAAAATATTAGATATACATGTATATCAGAGGGAAAGTGACCAAGTTTGATACCTAATACATGATGCACTTTTGTAGTCTTCATGTTATTTCTTAATAAATCCAAGTTGTATCTGTCAGAATCACCACTGATGGCTGCAGTTAAAAATCAATATAGGAGGAGATTGTTAAATGGAATCCTTTGTTTAATTTACAGAAGTGCAATGAGTAGATCATCAGTGGCAGCAGACAATACCCAAGGTGGTGTGATGAACCTGTGTCTGGCCTCGCCCCACCTCATGCCCTGTGCATCAGCCAGCACATACAGCACTCTGGCCCTCTCCTGCCTTCCATAGTACTTGCCACCTGGCAGAGAGGGTGTTTGATTCTTTATAGTCTATTCCTTCACCCGAATGTGCATGTTAGGAGGTAAACTCCTTCAATGCAGGGACTCTGCTGCTGTTACCTTCTGCTGTTTCCTTAATGCTTTGTAAAATACTTGGCACATAATAGGTGTGCCACAAATATTTACTGAATGAAAAAATGTGTCTTCAGTAACAAAGACTTCGTCGCCTGTACGAAATGTGAAGTAGCTTAATTGCCTTCGGATTATTCCCCAAATTCTAAAGACGTGAGGGGAAAAACAAAGCATTCCATTCTACAGCGCTGAAAACAGCTGGCATTTAATAGGATAGGATGAATTGCTAAATTACATTTTTTATTTGTGTTTTCCATTTCTATGATCAGACTAAATGCAACAGAAGTTCCATTCTGCATTTGATTATTTACCAGAGTCCCAGTTTTTCAGTCATAATATTTGGTTAGTGAATTATTAACAAATCAGAACTGTTTTGATTCAAGACCAACTAGAGTGTAAATACTGATCTTCCTGAATAGAAAAGTTGGGCAGTATCTTCGTCAAAGCAGCAATAAATAGGGCAGCTGTTCCAACAGAGAACAGAAGGCTTCTGATATATTTCAGTGAGCAGGAGCTCTACTTTCCATTTTTCTTGTGCATTAATAGAGGCTTAAGTCATTAAAAGGCAATACATGTTTGCAAGCACATTGTTTTTGCATATATTTGTTTTGTTTTTACTTTGTAGGCAAGTTAGAACTGAGATTTTTAGATGTCCTGATAATTGCCTTTTAGAACACCTTGATTTTGAACAAAGAACTCCCAGTTTTACACAATGGGGGACAACTAAATATGCTTTCCATCTGAACAACTTAGCATTACTCTTTTTTTTAGGAGATCAAATTTCCTTTTCAACCACTTGCAGTGATGCTACTGATACTACTAAAAGTCATTGACGTGCAAATTCATAACCCCAGGAATAATCATGGGCAGTTTTGCAACTGGGTGGAGAAAAACATATCCATTAGCAATCAGTTTGAGCTTCTCTAATAGCCTCAAATACAGTTCAACTGATTTCAGTAAGAAAAAAAAAAAAGATTTATTTGTATTTAATCAAGGATCAACCAATTGATAAATATTAAATGCCTAGTAGTTTATTAGAAATTGGAGATATAATAGTGATAAATTATGTGTGGTTTTTGCCTAAAGGAATTTAGGATGAAATGGAGATATAGAAAATAAAACAGCAGATTCTAATATAATTATGAAATGGAAATTCCATCACTCTGTGCTACCACATAGATGCTGGGCGTAGGGAACTGATCTAAGATTCATGGAAGACTTCCTTAAAAAAGGGACTGTGGAACTGAGATTTCAAAGGTAAATAGGAACACTTAAGGTGAGAGAGTGATTGGAGGAGGGATGGGTGGCCTGGGGCTGAGGCTGTGTTAGAAGAGAAGGTGCAAGCCAGGCATGGTGGCCCATGCTTGTAATCCCAGTACTTGGGAGGCTGAGACTGGAGGATCGGGGTTTGCCTTCAGCCTCAGCTACTTAGTGAGGCCCGCCGCAACTTAGTGAGACCTCGTTTCAAATAAAGAATAAAAAATAGGGCTGGGGCTGTAGCTCAGAGGTAGAATGTCCTTGCGTTCAGCCCCTAGTACCACAGA
>PVLC010011336.1:0-47450 GCA_004027655.1 Graphiurus murinus
TTTTATAGCTGCACCGGGTCTAAGCCACGAGGTGTCTCATACAGCTCTCACCTGGCCCGGCCACGAGTCGGGCGTGCTGGTGCATGCGCTCTGGCGTGGCACAGCCCTAGGATGTTATTCACCTGCAGCTGCTTCTGGCACTCTGCCAGGCGCCATCTAGAGGCGAGGTCTAGCCCGCGGAACTAGGCCCCCGACATCTGTACAGATCATAACTTTCCTCTGAAGTTTGGAAAAGTTTTACCAACCAGGTTATAGGGTTGAATATCCCAAAAGAAGTCAGTTTAGGCTGATAGATGAAAAGAAAGGGACACTATAGGTAGAGGGAAGAGTGTTGGCAAAGGCACAAAGGTACTTTCAGGGGACTCCAGTGCCTGGGACAGTTTGCATGAGGACTATGGGGTATATGAGACTGACCAGGCCATGAGACCCTTACATGCCATGTTGAGGAGCTTGTGAACTAGCCTAGAGATGGCAGAGATTTATGATAGGTTTTAAATGGGCAAAAGACATCTTACTTTTAAATTGCCCTTCTTGTTATATAGAGAGTGGATGAGATGGGAGAGAAGCTGGAGGCAGGAGTTCTCTATGGGAGAATATTGCAAACAGTCCAAGCAAGAGATGATGAGGACTTAAACTAAAACAACTGAAAAAGAAGGCACACATGTCCTATTAAGGATGCAGCATCTCCATGCCTGAGTCACCAGGACTATGTGGAGGAAGAGGAAGAAGAGTAGATGGCATCACCAGGTGGATGGTGCTACCATTCCCAGAGAGGGAAAACCTGGGAGGAAGAGGTTTGGAGTGCAGAGAGAAAAAGATTACATTTCTAGGCACACTGATGGAGATATCTGTTGGACATTCTGGTAAAGATGTACAATAGGAGTTGGAACTATAACTAGGACTCAGGAGAGAGATCTGGGAAGAGGTAAGAATTTAGTGGCCATTAATAAAGGTGGTGAACAATGCAAAGGGAATGGAAATGATCATCCAAATAGAAAACATGGAAGAAAGTCAGGCACAGTATCACACATCTATAATCCCAGTATTTGGGAGGCTGAGACAGGAGTACCACAGGTTCAAAGCCAATCTCAGCAACTTAGCGAGACGCTGTTTCAAACAAAATATAACGTAGGCCTGGGAATGTAGCTCAGAGGTAGAACCTACCTATATTCAATCTCTAGTTACACACACACACACACACACACACACACACACACACACACACACACGGAGAGAGAGAGAAAGGCCAAAGACAGGGTTCTGGGGAACTCCAGCATTCAAAGAGAATGCATTGTAACATGTCTGCAAAAGAGACTGAAAACAAATGGTCAGAAAAGTAGAGAAATAAGGGAAGCCCATTGGAAGCTGAGGAAGAGAGATTCCAGACAAAGAATAGTCAATAGAATGAAAGTAGAGGCAATCATTTCAAGATGTCTGCCTATGAATGGAGGAAGACAGTCAAGGTATCACCCAAGTCCTAGCTCTGGAGGAGACTGGAGGGATGGAATTAAAGATGTAGACACAAAGATTGCATTCAATGAGAAAGAATTCTTCCTTCTGAGAGCCTTCATGGGAAGGTGGGTGCTATGTATAGGTATGGGGGAAGGCAGGGGCCAGATTAAAGTGCTTTACTGAGATTAGAAGCCATAAAACCATATGTTTGCAGTAACCTGTTTCAGTCAAAATTCTCACTAATGTAAAACAAAACAAAACAAAAAACCTGATGACAACAATTTAGAGGAAGGAAATTTATTTACTAACTATTCTGGAGATTTTAGGGGTTCAGTCCATGCAGGAAGGAGAGAGGAGAGAGAGAGAGAGAGAGAGAGAGAGAGAGAGAGAGAGAGAGAGAGAGAGAGAGAGAGATCTGCTCTCACATCACAGAGGCCAGAAGCAAGAGACGGCAAAAGGAAGAGAGACCATATATAATCCCCAAGCCCACATCCCCAGGGACTCCTCCTCAGCAACCAAGTCCTGCCTCCAACACGACTGCCTTGTCTCCGTGAGGACTAGGATTCTAAATCCAAGACATAACAAGACCAAATCTACAAGGCTCCATGATTGCCTACAGCATTGGAGCATAGGAACAATGAAGGCAAATGGTTGGTGATCTGTAGGACAAGTGGAAAAGAAGGGATAAAATAAGCCCAAGAAATCTTTAGAGATGCTAGCAAGAGAGAGACGGAGGCATTGCATGACAGCTGGCAATTGTTGCAGTTACAGAGAACTCCTAGCTGCATACAGATGGCAGTAAAACCAATGACTGTGATGGTAGGTTGGGATTAAAGAAACAGGTAGAAGGATGGGAGATCCTGGGAGGGGAAGGGATCTGCAAATGCTGAATGATAAACCAGAGGGATGGGAAGGAATAATCAGAGACTGATAAGTTTCCTAAGTGGAGTCATTCTACTGCCAACATGATTTATATTAGGATGTAAGACTATAATGCACCAATAAAAATATTTTTTTAAAAAAAGATATATGGTGTGAGTGAGATTACTGAACCCAGATCCGGATTTCAGAAGCCATGCACTAGCCAGTATACATTACTGCCTGCTTTAAACTGTTTAGAGACAACCAGAAAGAGAAGACGTACATATACAAAGCAGGTGTGGCCTCAGGATATGAGGTTATGATTATCCAGGGAACCACAGAGGTCTGTGCAGAGAAGATGCTAATTAAAATGGTCATTAGAGAATAAATGGGCAATTTTGGGCAATGCGAAGATTAGAGGAAGCAAGCTCAAGAAAATAGGATGTTGACTCAATTATTCCAAAGGTATTCTAATTAGTCTTCCTGACATGTGGTTCCCCCAAGAAGCTGAAAGAGAATTAGAAATGTAGAATTTTAATCCCAGCTATTCTGCTTAAAGTTGGTGATGTTCACATCACAACACTTTTGAGCCTTAGTTTTCTCAACTGAAAAATATGGATAAGAATATTGTTTTCTGTTATGTGATTGAATGAAAAAGTGATTTGTAAACAGTATAAATCAATGATTCCCAGGCTTGCCTGAATATTAGAATTTCCTGTGATAATTGGCGGGGAGGACTTCTAGTAGTACACAGCTATAACTTGCAGAAGGAAGCAGGGAAGATATTTCCTGAGTTCTTTCCTCCCACGCTCCATTCTCCTGTCAGTGTCTCCATTACAGAAACTGGCGAGAAGCTGCCAGCAAGTGGTGCAGCTTGCAGGGGACATTCTTCTGGCCCATACAGACAAAGGGACAAACAGAGGAATAATTAGCACTCTCCTCCAAATCTTCCAGTGACTCTTCACTGCCTACCAAACAATGCCTAATCTCCCAAGGTGAAGATTTAAGTCCTTTCAGAATCCAATCATCTTTCCAGAATCTTCTTCCATTCAATGCTCACAGACTCAAGGCTGACTTGGGAGTCAGTTGGCACCACCTGGTTTCTAGCTCATTGCATCTTCTTGTGTCATTCGACCTGCTTGAATCCTGTCCCTGGTACCATCCCTCTTGGCAGATCCTCCTCAGCCTGGATTCAAAGTCTGTCTTAAGTCTGTCTCCTCCGTGATCACATCTCTGACAACTCCAGCTAAGGAGTCCTCCCTTCCCTCTGTTACCTTTATAAACTGTATTTGCACCATGTATATGCTTCACCACACACCTCCTCACACTGACCTTCCATTCCATGACAAAGTTAGGTGTGACCATGTGTTACCTCCCCTATTGGAGCTCCTTGCAGGTAGAAACTGCCCTGTGTGTTTACATTCCCCAGTTCCCAGCATGGCCCGGGCTCAAGACATCTTCCCTTCCTTACTCAGCTCAGTCTCCCATGTCTTCTTTGAGATCCAGCTCAAATGCCAACTCCTCTATCTCCTCCCAGCAGAGGCAGTTCATCTTCCCTTTCTCCTGCCACAGATAGGACTATACACTGGAGTTAATCTGCTCCACCAAAGAGACAGAATCCTGGTTAGGAGCACATGCCCTCAAGTCTGTCTGCATGAGTTCAAACTCTGAGGAACTATTTCTCAAAAGCTATGTGACACTGAGAAACTTCTATGCCAGTTTCTTTGTAGAACCTACCACAGGAAATGAGCTTATCTATTGAAAGCCCTTAGCCCACTGCCGGACATGTATATTAAATGCTGAATAAATGTTAACTATTAATATCATCACTTGACTCTAAGCTCCTTGAAAGTGGGACCTGTGTTGTTATCTTTATTTCCCTGATGTCTACACAATGCCTGGTATACATTAGGTGCTCAATATATGTTTGTTGATTTATGAATAGTCATGTAGTATTCAGTAAATATTAGGTGGGTCAGTGTATAGATGGATACATGGAAAGGTGGTCATTTTCTAAATGTTGATTGGTTGCATGAATAAGTAAATCAGCAGGTGTTCAATACATGTTGTCTGGTTAGTTCCCGGTTTAAAACAAATGAGCGAATAAGGGAATGAATGACTAATAGGTATTTAATAAGAAGGTTGATTGGTTGCATAGTTGAATTAACAAACAGATTTTCCACAAATAGCAGATGTTCCATAAATGTTGGCTGGTTGCGTGAATGAACAAATAGCCCTAAAATGTAACAGCAGCCTGGAGTCAAAGCTGAGAGGACACAGCTAGAGGACGCATCAAGGGAAGAGGGGAGCAGAGCATTCCCCCAATGACGGTTCCTGTCCCTACCATTTCTACAGCCCCTCCACCTGACACCTGCTTTTGCATGTCGCCTGGGGCTGCAGTGATACAGAAGCCTAGGGGAGTGGGGCTGGAGATGGGCTAGCTCACTCTCTTTTCCCCACCCACCAGGATTGTGTGCTCCCAGGAATAAGCCTCCATCCCAGCCTCTAGTGAGGAGGGGGCTTTCACCTCAGAGCACATTAGGAGCAAATCCTGTACTACTTCAGTCCCAGGAGGGGCAGGAATGTCAGCTAATTGCCTCCTACATCCTTGGCCCCATTCCCTGGCCCTGCCTTTCCCCTGAGGCACCCGGCAACTCACATCTCTAGTTAATGAATTATTTTGCAACATGTCTGGAGATGCATGAACTAGAAATCTTACACATGTTGGAGGACTTGCCATTTCCATTAAATATGCCATTCATTTGGTGGGTAATTAAATGCACAATAATGGGCTCTAATTTCCATCTTAAATGATTTCCTAGGAGCAGCAGAAAGGGAGATGCAGGGTGTAATTTTCTGGAAGAGCCTCCCTCCCTCCCCCCTCCCCTCGGAAGCTTTTTAGCACATAGAGGAAGAGGAAATTGAGTAAAACAAAGTTGGATTTGATACTACACTACAAGTGAGTTATCTGCAATTGCCCCTCATGAGGGAAGAGACTATCCACTGCAACAACATAAGTCTTCCAGCCTTCCTGGAGGCAGGGCTGAGGTGTGCGGGGAGGCTGAAGAGGTGAAGGAGAACTGGGCTCCTGATGTGAATACACAAGGAGCATCACCACTGGAGTGATGGGTGGGAAAAGCGAGCATGGGAGCGCCTAGCTCCTGCTGCTTGGTTTGGGGTGAGTTCATGGCCTTCTCGGTCAGCCCTTCCCTCCTAGACTCTCAGTGCCAAAACTAGGGGGCATCTAGCAGGGCTGCTCCATTCCTGTGGCCATGACTTTGGCAGACCCAGTAGAAGGGCTGTTACTAGCCAGTGCCTCCCAGTCCCCAAGTCCTTCCAAGGACTCTCAGATTCAGCACAACTTGGCAGATCTTCCACGTGCAGAAGAGGGAGATAAGAGGGGGGCAAGGACAGCAATGAATCATGCTGCCTCTCAGCTCCTCCAGCTAGCCTCCATTATGGGCATCTGGAAAGGAGATAAGCAAATGACTCTGAGGACATATCCCAGGGTATCTCAGGATCTCAGGCCAGAAAATGGGACTATGTAATAGCTTAGCTGGAAGCGGGCCTGGAGTGGAGGTGGGAGTGTGAGGACAAGATGCAAAGAAATGACCTGGTTGCTCAAAGCAGAGGCTCCACATATGTGGGTGAAGTTATGCTGAGAGCAGAGGTGGGATCCTTAAGAAGGCAAAGTCAAGCCAGGCATGGTGGTGCACGCTTGTAATCCCAGCATTTGGGAGGCTGAGACCAGAGGATTCGGGTTCGCGGCCAGCCTCAGCTACCTAGTGAGGCACTCCGCAACTTAGGGAGACCCTGTTTCAAAATAAAGAATAAAAAATAGGGCTGGGGGTATAGCTCGGAGGTAGAATGCCCCCAAGTTCAATCCCCGGTACCGCAAAAAAAAAAAAAAAAAGGCAAAGTCACATCCACACTGAAAGGGATCCCAGGAACATTCCCAGTTATAGAGCCCGGGCCCCATTCACTGAGATGCAGGGGAAAACATGTAACTCCCTCAAGTCACTCTGGGTCTCTCCAAAGTTCTTCAATTTGTTTAGTCTCTCAAGCACCCCTTCTTCACTGGCTAAATTACTCAGGCAATACTTAGGGACTGTCAGCTTGATATAAAGCAGACAATTCACATGACAAGCATCACAGATGAGCAGACTCAGTTTGGGTATCTGTTCTGTCATTTCTGGTTATATGACTCCAATGAGTTACTTGAAGACTTTGGGCCTCAGTTCTCTAGAATAGGGTTGTGGTGAAGACAGAGCAAGAAAATATCCCCAAAGTGCTTTGCATAATGGCTAGCACAGAGTTTTACATTAACAGAAAAATTGATGCTAAGACCTTAAAATGCTCCAAACATATGATTATCCTCTTGGACAATCAGTGCATAAAATCTACTTTATGTAAAATTACATCCCCCAGAAAGAGAGCATTCTGTTCTTTTTGTTGCCCTTAGAAGCCACCATAGGGTTTTGCACGTGGTAAGAGCTATAGCTATTTGATAAATGGGGCTAAATTCCTTAATGATCAAGGACACGCCATTTCAGTAAGAATTAATATCGAAGACTATTACTTTACACAGGGACCCTGAGCTGGAGAGATGGCAATATAAGTTTGGGCATTGACACAGACCCTAATTTAGCCTGTCCATGAAATACAGGTTTGGGCAGTCTCCAAAGATTGTCTCTATAGTGTTTCCTTTGAATTTTTCTTAAAGATTTAGAACATAAAGCATTGTATGCAGGCTGTCAGGTATTCATATTACAGTGTTCGTCTCTTGTGTGTAATAAATACTGACTCCCATCTGGAAGAATGCTGGTGTACAAAGAATTCCAGCTGGTAATGAAGAAAGAAGCATTGAGGAACAGCTGGCCGCATCCATGAGCTTGTACAAGCATAGAGGCTCCTCCTGTGGT
Organism: Graphiurus murinus; assembly: GCA_004027655.1. Lineage (NCBI taxonomy): Eukaryota > Metazoa > Chordata > Mammalia > Rodentia > Gliridae > Graphiurus > Graphiurus murinus. The sequence goes on from PVLC010011336.1 coordinate 7,236, forward strand.
CTCACACCATGGAGGCAGTGCGGTCACCCACATCCTTCCCACTCATCTGACAAATGAGAACACAAGATACCAAGAGGCTCTGTGACTTGGCAAAGGCCACCAGCTCATTAGTGACAGATCTGGGACAAAGTACGGTCTCCTGACTCCACTTTGCTGACCTTCCTCTGCACACAGCTGTCACCCTCTCTGAATATGAATTCACGTGAGGCAGGTAGGTGGCTGCTTTTCTTTCCAAGCAGGCCAGAGGGACTCGAACAGCACCACTTAGCAGAAGATGGTCAAATACAACCCCTTGTCAGAAGGCATGACAGCCTCACACAGATCCTAGCTGGGGCCTCTGCTCCACAGCCATTCCTCTCTACGGTGGCTTTTCCAGTACAGAATGGTGTTTTTAAGGATGCTTACATATGCCATTAAGCCAGCTATACAGGGGGATTTGTCCTGGAGACAATTAGAACTGATACTTGCTTTCCATTTATTTATTTATTTTGATACTAGGGATTAAGCCCAGGGACATTCTATCCCCTAGTGTAAAAGAAGACATCTGAGATGCCTTGTGGAACTGGGCCCCACATGGGGCCTTGAAGAAAGGTTAGAATTTGGTTAGGTGAAAGGGCTAGCTAGGAGCTGACTCTTCCAAATGTGGAGAGCAGAGCAAGGGAAAAGGAGATGAGGAAGCAACTATTATGTGTGAGGGCCGTGCTAGATGCTGTCACATCCACTAGCAGCCGATTCTACAGAAGAGAGAAGAAGCACACGTAGGCTAGTGGTGACAGGAAAGAGACCAGGCTGCAGCAGAGGGCCCAGGTGGGAGAAGACTGAAAAGAGGAGAGTCAGGAGCTTGAGTTGGAGCTGACCTTAGATGCCAGGATAGGAAACCTTCCCTGACCTCTCCCCGCGTGCGTGCTATAGTACTCTTTGGTGGTTGCTTAGCCGTTGAAGTTGGGCTAGGAGCAGCTTTCAACAACTCGAAACCCTGTTTTAAAATAAAAAGGGGCTGGGGGTGTAGCTCAGAGGTAGAATGTCCTCAGGCTCAATTCCCCAGTACCAAAGAAAGAGAAAGAGGGAGGAGGGGAAAAGGAGGGAGGAGTCTTGTAGAGGGAGAGGGAGGAGAAAGGAAGGCAGGCAGGCAGGCAGATGAAGTAAACATAGGACCCCATCCTAGAGTTTTTGATTTAGTAAGTCTGATGTTAGGCCTGAGAATTCACAGGCCCAACAAGTTCCTGACCTCCCCGAGGGCCCGGCGAGTCTTTCTTCCTGGTATTCACAGCCTGTGGGTTTTCCTCCCACACTGCATAGAGTTGACTTGCACGACCAATGGGCTGTTGCGGAAGTGATGGCACGTGACTTCTAAGAAACTGCAGCTTATTCTCTGGGCTTGTCCACTCTAGAGGAAGCCAACCGCCATGCTGTGAGGGCACTCAAGCTGCAGTAGGGAGAGGTCACAGGGTAAAAACTGAAGCCTCTTAAACTGCCAGCCCTATGATCAAAGCCATGCGAATAAACTGTTGCCAGCCCCGGCCAAACACTCCCATGACTGCAGCCCCAGCCAATATTTTCATGGCTGCTTCATGACAGACCCTAAGCCAGAATCTATGGAAACCATAAGAGATGATAAACATTATTATTGTTGTTTGGAGCCACTGCATGTTGGGGTGATCTGTTAAACAACCACAGATAACTAACACACCAAATCATGTATGGTATATCGGCATACACACACTATGTGGTCACACGTTGAGAATGACTGCACCTTTTTAACCCTTGTGCTTAGCATGTGCTTGGCTTACCGGGTGCACTCCATAAATGATTTTTAATTAATTAATGAGTAAATGGATGCATGACAGAATGAATGAAGGTAGACTTAAAGACTCACTGGGGAGCCACTGAGTTGAGGACCAATGTGTCATCAGTGGTATTTGGAGATACTTGATGAGAGACAGCTATAGAACTGAGGTTTGCTGAGTGAACATGATGGCAATTTTGAAATCTCCACTCTGGTTTCTGATGCCTCCACACAGGGACATGGCAGCCAGGGAGCCTAAGACTGGGAACTGACACCTCCATTTGTCCTTCCAAACTGCAGAAGTCCTCCTGGGACGTCCATCTTCCCCCTCCACCTTGATCTCCACCAGGGACCTTCCGTCCTTCCCTCTGCTCTTCTTTGACAGTCCGTGTTCTGCCAGCGTCCCTTCCCTCTCCTCCTTTTCTTCTCTCTAATAACCTCACCTTCCACAACAAGCCCTCCAGGGGACTCTGCAGGCTCCACTGCAGCTGGCTTCCCATAGACACCTCCTCCTTCTTACCCCTCTACTTTATTCCCACAAATCGGTTCAGACGATAATACCACAAATATTTACCCAGCACTAGTTGTCCACAGCAGCAAGCCCTGGGTGAGGAGATAGAGACAAATAAGACTCATTTACATACAAAGGATTTCCATTCAAGACTTCAAAGTACCAGAGCTTCAGACTTATTTGTCTTCCCTCACATTTGTGCTTGGATGTTTGTGAAGCAATGTCCAGGACTCAATTGGGATTTCTAAAAAATGCAGCATGTTCTATACAACTAGAGGCTGGGGGTGGGTGCCTGGCTCACTTCTAAGCGTGGCTTGGAATGCTGAAAATCAGCTAAAAATCCTTCCATAGCACACTCCAACCTCTTTCAGCCTCTCTGTCTTCTCTTCTAGGGCTGATGGGATACAGGAGCTGTGACTGCTGGCCTAAGCTACACACCAACTCACCCAGTGGTGGAACATATAGGAAAAGGTTAAACGAGGGAGCCTACCAAAGGGGGCTTTTCATCAAAACGCTCACCAGGACAAATCCTCTGCTCCTCCGTGTATTTGATTATTGCATTTTGAACTAGCCTGGAGTCTTGGAAGAAAACTGGCTTTACTTTGATGTCTGACCAGCTCTCTCTCTCTCTCTCTCTCTCTCTCTCTCTCTCTCTCTCTCTCTCTCTTTCTCTCCCTCTCCCTCTCCCTTGCTCTATTGGTCTCTGCTTCTCTGGCAGAGCTTCAGACTTATTTGTCTTCCCTCACATTTGTGCTTGGGTGTTTGTGAAGCAATGTCCAGGATTCAATTGGGATTTCTAAAAAATGCAGCATCTTCTATCCGACAGGAGGCCAGGGGTGCCTGGCTCACTTTTAAGCGTAGCTTGGGATGCAGAGCTCGGCGCAGTCTGGGGATTTTTAGCATTGCTATGGTGTGACTTGGTGTGTCTCTCCAGGACCCTTTCTCCCCTTTTGGGTCTCACTGTCACTTCCAAGATGTCCAAAGTCTCCAAGATGAGGCCTAGGGGGAGGTACTGAGCCCAGCCTCAACTGCAAACCTCCCCCAAGAGATAGTCAGCATCTTAAAAATGAGCCAAAATCAGTCAGTATGCTAGTCATTTGGTCAAGGTAACTGCTACTTCTACAGTTCCTTCTAAGGGACAACTGCCCCATGACCTACTGAATAGGTAGTCATGGCCATACCTTTATCCCTGCACCTACACACCCAGACTCTCCACTCTCTGCTACAGCTGATTTCACACTAATGGACACCTGACTGAAAGCAACCAATCCCTAGGCTTTACAGTATGATATAGAATAGCAAAGCTCAAACTTTTTGGTCTCAGGACATCTTCATATGCTTAAAAAATTATTAAGGAAGCTGGGCACAGTGATACACATTCATATCCCAGTACTTGGGAGCCTGAGATAGAAGGTTTGAGATGAGGCCAGAACACAGTAACTTAGTAAGACCCTGTTTTGAAATAAAAGATAAGAGTCAGGGGCTGTAGTGTACACCTCTAATCCCAGCACTTGGGAGGCTGAGACAGGAGGATGGCAGGTTGAAGACCAGCCTCAGCAACTTAAGGAAGTCCTCTGCAATTTAGCAAGATCCTATTTCAAAATAAAAAATAAAAAGTGCTGGGGATATGACACAGAGGTAGCATGTCCCTGGGTTTAATCCCCAGTACCATAAAAGGAAAAATATTTTTATATTTTTTTAAATTTTTAAATAAAATAAAATAGGACTAGGGATGTAGTTCAGAGATAGAATGCCCTGAGTTCAATTCCTAGTACCAAAAAAAAGAAAAATTACAGAGGATGACAGAGAACTTTTGTTTATGTGCCCTATATCTATAAATATTTACCATATTTTAGTTCTAAAAATATCTATCTATTCATTAGCTCCTTTGAAAACAAAAATATTTAACACATTATAGCATAACATAAGCATAGTGTTTTATGTAAAAACAACCACATTTTCCAAAACAAAATCTTTAGTGAGAAGAACAGCACTGTTTAGTAAATCTCGTCAGTGTCTGGCTTAATAAAAGATAGCCAGATTCTTTTTTTTTTTTTTTTTGCGGTACTGGGGGTTGAACCCAGGGGCATTCTACCTCCGAGCTACACCACCAGCCCTATTTTTTTATTCTTTATTTTGAAACCGAGTCTCACTAAGTTGCGGAGTGCCTCACTAGGTAGCTGAGGCTGGCCGCGAACTCGGATCCTCTGGTCTCAGCCTCCCGAATGCTGGGATTACAAGCGTGCACCACCATGCCCGGCTTCCAGATAGCCAGATTCTTATATCTACTTCTGCTTTCATTTGTTGTGATATATTGCTTTGGGTTACATATAAGAAGAAAATTCAACCTCATACAGATATGTAGTTGGAAAAGGTAGGAGTATTTTAATAGCCTTTACAAATAATTGTAAATATTCTCCTTTGATACAACATCAAGACTCAACAAGGGGTGGAATCCTAAAGGTTAGTTGCAATATGGTACCTGAAACCATATTGGTGAATTTCTCATACTCTATTATATTAAAAACCATTGGCCTATCCAGTACTTTTAGTTAGTTAGTTAGTTAGTTAGTTAGTTAGTTAGTTAGTTGTGCTGGGGGTTGAACCCATGGGCATCCTAACTCCAAGCCACACCCTAAGCCCCATTTTGTTTTTTATTTTGAAACAGAATCTTGCTAAGTTGCTCAGGCTAATCTCAAACCTGTAATCCCCCTGTCTCAGCTTCCTAAGTACTGGGATTATAGGTATGTGCCACCATGCCTGGCTAGCCAGTACTTTAACTGGGTCTTTTGCTTCTGAGTGATGATGTAACATCATGTTTGTCATTTGGAAAACTGGTTTACTGAATTATGTAGATTTTACAAAAGACATATTTTCTTATAGGATATCAAAAAGTCGCACTATTAATATCACCACCAACCTCCCCAGGAAAGTCTTTCAGTACTGGAAAGCAATCCAGCTCATGATGGATCCTGATGTTCACTTGCAACGTCAAATACCACCATTGTCAACACTGTCGCTTGTTTTCCTTGAAGTGACAGGTTTGCTCTGCTCCTTTTCCAGAAAATGTCTGCTGAAAATCAAATCAGAATAAATATGGGTTTTCTATTAGAAATCTTCACAAGTAAAATGATGCTTATGAAAAAAAGTGGCTCTGTCAGTATGCAACGCAGTCACATGAGTGTTTTCCCAGGGGACCCACACTCTATTTCAGTATGCAGCAGAAGTATGCACATACTCCACACACTCTTTAAAGAGACATGTCTCAGGAGTCAAGATTTAGCAAGATTAATAATTCTGACTGCTTCATCAAGGACTTTTTGTTTTCCTCCAAGTACATGGTGGTGAACAATACAACAACTTCTAGAAGGGTTGGTGGCATTGTTTCAATTCATGCCAAAGTGCCAGCAGTTGTAGCTATGATTACTTTTGTACCATCACTGCAAGTGTGGACACAATGAAAAATACAAATAGCATCTTAGTGCTGTCTTGAAAATCATTTGAATGGTACAGCCTCTGCAAGAATCTTGTGGGTCCCTAAGTGTCCAAAGACCATGTTTCGAGGACTACTGGTCAAGCAAAAAATGATTACCTAGGACAACTCCAGATTCACTCCTTGGAATTTTTAAACCAAGAAACAATAAAGTAGTGAGAGTGAATCTGAAAATAGTACCATGTTTCAATCAGAGCAAGTAGGCCTCTACTCCATGTTTACCTCTAAAACCTGGCCAGGGCCCCTCTGACCTCAACTAGAACTTGAATCAGCCCTTAAATCAGCCTTGTTCCCTCTTTCTCCTCTTCAGGATATTCCCAGATACTCCACCCCGCAATGACCAGATTAACCAAATACCCAAACAAGCTTCAGTGTTTGTGCCAATGTGGTGGCCCCCACCCCTCATGAGTAGACCCAGGTTCCAGGAAGTCAGGCTGGCAAGTGTATTGCTGCAGTTGGCCAGGGCAAGATCTCCTTCTTGAGATTGCGCAAGATCAAGCTGCCAATATGGAATAGTCATACTTCTTTTGGTGACATATTCATGTCACACACAGGATGAGTTCAGAATTCTAGACAACTGAAGATCCACCCCCTCCCCAATCCTTGGGCTTAAACTGTGTTATGGGCCGGTGCATCAGCTCCCATCCATCTGTGTTCCAACCATGCTGCCACCTTCAGTGTACAGCACCTAAGGGCAGTGCCCAGGCACCCCATCCTGAGATTCCATCCCTGATTCAGGTTCTGTGCCACATATCAGGCAGTCCCCTGGGGCAGCTAGACCATCTCCTCCAAGGGCTTTGGAGATCATTGTTCCACAATGCCAACAGGCCCTCTGACAGATGTCCTCTCTTGATTCCAATTGGAATGGTGACATCATGTTTATCCTTGTTAGTCTTAAGCCATCCCAAACAAGGAACTGTCCTCCTCTCTCCACTCACAAGAGATCCCCCACCTCTCTTCTCTTCGGGTGGTAGTGTGCAGAAGACTGCAGTGTAGTCATTGTTAAGAAAATCACATTCTCAAGTGCCTAAAGAAGTCAAAAGAAGACTTGGTTGTAACATGCATTGTTCAGTGTTTATGCTATAAAGTGTGAAAGGATTAATTAGTGTGACCATAATACAAAGAATTGTTCACGTGTGTTTTGTATACTCTAGTTAAGATTTAAATCCATGGTCATCTGATTCAAATCAATGGCCACCTGCTGGGTGTGGTGGCACATACCTATATTCCCAGCACTTAGGAGACTGAGACAGGAGGAGGACAGAAGGTTCAAGACCAACCTTAGCAATTTAGCAAGACCCTCAGCAACTTAGTGAGATCCTATTTCAAAATAAAAAAGTAAAATAGGTCTGGGGGTATAGCTCAGAGGTAGAATGCCCTTGGGTCCAATCCCCAGTACATAACATACACATCGTCACCATCGTCATTGCCATCATCAACAACAAAAAAGCTTTAGATAGAACCTTTGAAAGAGTCATTAGAAGCCAGTGTTCCTGGGTAGTATGACACACACTACAAGGTCATGAGAAATGATGAACCAGTCTTAACTGCGTGATATTAGAAAACTACTAAGGCAAGAAGAGTATACTATTTCAATAAAGACACATTTTAGCTGGGTGTGGTGGCACATGTTTGTAATCCTAGTACTTGGGAGGCTAAGACAAGAGGATAGCAGATTCGAAGACAGGCTCAGCAAGAAGTGAGAACCCTCATCAACCTAGCAAGACTTTGTTTGAAAATAAAAATAAAATAGGGCTGGGAGTGTAGCTTGGAGGTAGAATGACCCTAGATTCAATACACACACACACACACACACACACACACACACACACACACACACCACATTCCTAAGAGCTATGGCCTTCTGTATAAAGGCATGGCATGGCTGCCTTTTCCTCGGTGGGAAATATGAAACATGGCAAAAACTGCAAATTTGATAGTAAAGAACCTGAAGACATGGCTGCTGGGTCTGAGAAGGAAGAGTCAGTACCAAGACACTGTGAAGACTGTGCACATAACCATTTAGACATTAAATAAATATACAAGTACTCTTTTCTGCCTATCATTCTAAATCTTCATTGATATATCATTATGCCTTATAAGGGCCCATGATCTCTAATGCATTTTTATAACAGTTTTATTCAGATATAATTCATATGCTATAGAATTCCTACTTTTAAAATAAACAATTCTGTGATTTTTAGTATATTCACAGAGATGTGAGAACTATTTATTTATAGAATATTTTTGCCATTCCAAAGATACATTGTACTCATTAGCTGTCACTCTTATCCCCCCTCCACCAGCCCCTAACAACGACTACCTTACTTTCTGCTTCTATGATTTGCTAATTCGAGACATTTCATATAAATCAAATCATATAATAGGTAGTCTTACATTTCTGGCTTCTTTAACTTAGCGTAATTTTTTCAAGGTTCATCCATCTTCTAGCATGTACTTCATTCCTTTTATTGTCAAATAATATTCCATTGAATGGCTATGTATCACATTCAATTTATCCATTCATCAACTGTTGGACATTTTGACTCTTTCTACTTTTTTGGCTGCTATGAATAATACTTCTGTGAATATTCAGGTAAGGAAGCTTTTATGTACATCTTTCTTTACTTCTCGTAAAAATATACTTATAAATGGGATTTTTAGGTCATTTGGTGACTATATGATTAGCCTTTTAAGGAACTGCCAAACTGTTTTCCATAACAGCTGCTGTATCTTTGTGTGTGTGTGTGTGTGTGTGTGTGTGTGTGTGTGTGTGTGTGTGTATTACTAGGGATTGAACCCAGGAACATTCTACCTCTGCGCTACACCCCGAGCCCTATTTTATTTTTTATTTTAAACAGGGTCTCACTAAGTTGCTGAGGTTGGTCTCGAACCTACGATACTCCTGTCTCAGCCTTCCAAGTACTAGGATTATAGGCGTGTACTCCACCACTCTGGGCATGACTGCATCATTTTACATTCCCACCAGTCTATAAGAGTTTTTATTTCTCCACATCCTCACCAAAATTTGTTATTGTCTGTCTTTTTTATAATATCTGATATATCCTGGAAAATATTGTATATGCTCTTGTGTAGAAAGTATAGTCAATTGTTGTTAGGTAATAAGATGACCCACATAGTTTTGTAATTACTGCTCCATGCAACTACCTTTTAAATAAGATGGGAAGAAAAGTTACAGACATAAACCATATTTATACCATCTTGTATTTACTGATATAGTATCTTACCAGTGCGCTTTAATTTTTCTGTGGATTCAAGTTATTATCCGGTGTGCTTTCCTTTGAGCCTAAAGAACTCCCTTTAGTATTTCTTGTGTCTATTAGCAAGATAATCTCTCTGTTTTGTTTATCTGGCACTGTCTTGATTTAACTTTCATTTTTAAAGGATAGTTTCACTACATATAAAATTCTTGAGTGACAGTCCTTTTCTTTCAGGATTTTTTTTTTTTTTTTTTTTTTGCGGTACTGGGGATTGAACTCAGGGATATTCTACCTCCGAGCTACACCCCCAGCCCTATTTTTTTTTTTTTTTATTCTTTATTTTGAAACCGAGTCTCACTAAGTTGCGGAATGCCTCACTACGTAGCTGAGGCTGGCCGCGAACCCGGATCCTCTGGTCTCAGCCTCCCGAATGCTGGGATTACAAGCGTGCGCCACCACGCCCGGCTTCTTTCAGGATTTTGAATACGTTACCCCACTGCCTTCTGGCCTCCATGGGTTCTAATCAGTTAAGTCAGTTGTTAATCTCATTGAGGGGCTTTTGTAGGTAATGAGTTACTTTTCTTGTGATGCTTTCAAGATTTTCTGTTTGTCTTTGACGTTTTACAGTTTGACTGTAATGTTTCTAGGTTCAGATCTTTCTAAATTTATTTTGCTTGGAGTTTGTTCAGCCCCTGTATGTGTAAATTAATGTTTTTAATCAAATTTGGGTAGTTCTTAGCTATTATTCTTTCAAATGTTCTTTCTACCACCTTCTCTTACTCCTTTCTTTCTGACATTCTCATTCTGTACATGTTGATAATCTAACAGTGTCCTAAGGTTTGAGTTCTGGGTTGGCTGAAATAAAGGTAAGCTCTGAGAACAGATTGTTTCCAGAAAGCGGACAGATGAAATAGTAGCTGTCCTCTAGATATGGAGCTTCCTAGAGAGCTCGAAACCCATTGTTTCCAAGGTTACTGAGTAGCTGGGAAGAAAGGGATGGGACTGGGTAAGGCCAAAAAGCAACCAAAAAAAATTGTGCTGTTCTTACTGACATTAAGCCATTTTTATTTCTTATTTATTTATTTATTTATTTATGTGGGGGGGGGTGGGGAGAGAGAGAGAGAGAGATACTGAGCTTTGAACCCAGGGGCATTCTACCTCCGAGCTACACCCCCAGAACTTTTTTTTTTTTTTGAAGCAGGGTCTCACTAGGTTAGTAAGAGCCTTGCTATGTTGCTGAGGCTGTCCTCGAACCTGTGATCCTCCTATCACAGTCTCCCAAGTACTGGGATTACAAGTATGCACTACCACACCCAGCATTAAGCCATTTATTGAATAGATGATTCTCACATTGTTGTAAGCTTTTGTTTAATTTCCAGAATTCTGAAAAAGTTTATTTTGACAGGTTTTCCAGTGTTCTCATTGCTTTTATGGAGAAGGTTTACAGAGGTCCTCTCGCTGCTGTTCTAGATGTGTTTTAACTTGTGTATTTAAACAGGGGTCATGCATACCACAGTAGTGCCAATTTTTTCTGAAAGAAAGTCAATTATGTGGAACTTGAGCCACAATAAACCAAAATTATAAGAAGCCAGAAACTTTAATAAGATGAATAAGAATAAGCAAAAGCTATAAAACAGACAAAAACTAGAGTGTTTCTGGGCTGGGGTATATGCTCAGTGGTACAGTTTGTGCTTAGTATACATGAGATTCTGGGTTCTATCCTTAGCACCAAAAATAAGAATATTGGGGAATGTTTCCGTCAGCATTCTCACTGGAAGGAAGATTTATTTGCTCACTGTTCTGGAGATTTCAGTTCAGTCCGTGTCAGGCCAGGTGAAGTTTGAGGAGCTCAGGGCATGGCTTGGGGAGAGAGAGAAAGAGCACAAGGGCTCTGCTCTCACATCAGCAGACCAGAAAGGGAGCGGGGTAAATGCACATGCACAGCCCCCAAGGCCCAACCAAAAGAGGCAAATAAAACAGCTGCATAGAGGAAAGGGAATGGCATTCTAGGCACCAAATTCACCATGTCATAGCCCAGTCATAAAACAGTCTGAAATGTTGGAGATGATGAAAAATGTGAGCCAGAATAGAGTGAAAATCTGAGAAAGAGGAGAAAAGAAGTATTCTGTAGTAAAAAGAAAACATGGCAAGAGAATTTATTATGGCTTTTGCGGCAAGTAATGGGCAGGGCAGAGTAAGCAGGCATTGGATTGGCTAGATTGGTTCATTTTGGTGGGCTTTGGGCTATAGGGATGCATTAGTTGTCTGGTCCCTGCCCAGGGTTTGATGAGGGTGGGGGTGAGGAAGAGTAGTAAGTGGCCCAGAGTGTAAGAGGTCTGTGAGAGCACAATAAAGGAGGTTGTTGGGGGCATGAGCTTTGCACTGGCTGATTTGCTAGGAGAAGAACACTCACAGGTACATACTATCTCTAGAAATTGGCTAGCCCCGAGAAGGGTGGTCCCCTCAGAACTGGGAAGTCCTCAAATGTCAAAACATCAGAAAATAGTTTCGCTAGTAGATATTCGTGGGGGACTAGTTCCAAGACCTCCAAGGACACCAAAATCCACGGATGCCCAATTTTCTTCTCTATCTATGCACATCCTACTATACACTTTAAATTATGTCTAGATTATTTATAATACTGAATACAATGTAAATGCTGTGCAAATAGTTGTTATATCATATCATCATTTAGGGAATAAATTGCATCAATACAGATGCAATTTTTTTTTCAAATATTTTCCATCCACAGTTGGTTAAATCTGTGAGTACAGAACCCATGGATACAGATGGCTGACTGTACAAAAAATAAGAAGCATGATTCAATACAAAAACCAGTTTGTTTACTCCTTTCCTCCTACCTCCAGCACCTACCTGGCATGTAGCAGATGTTCTGTGACCGTTCACAGGCGCAGCACAGGAGCAGTGGGCATGTCTCTGGAGATACCGGAGGGGGGTGTGGGAGGCATTGCTCTGTTGCTTGCTTGCTTGCTTGCTTTCTATCTCTGACAGGCAGCAGACAAGTCCAGAGGGACACGGAGCAGGAAAGGGATGTTTTGCTAAGAGATGAAGGCTCTTCAGCCGGGCGTGGTGGCACATGCTTGTAATCCCAGCATTCGGGAGGCTGAGACTGGAGGATCCAGGTTCGCGGCCAGCCTCAGCTACCTAGTGAGGCACTCTGCAACTTAGTGAGACTCGGTTTCAAAATAAAGAATAAAAAATAGGGCTGGGGGTATAGCTCAGAGGTAGAATGCCCCTGAGTTCAATCCCCAGTACCGCAAAAAAAAAAAAAAAAGAGATGAAGGCTCTTCAGAGAAGGAGTTGTTTCAGCAGAAATTTCAGTGGGACCTCACCACGAGGAGAGAAGTGGGGCAGTTGGAGAACAATAGGGCTCCAAAGGCACCTGGCCTCTTTTGTGGGCTCAGCTGAATGCACAGTCCTTCCCATGTGTCTACGGAGACCCATCATCTCCTCCTGCATTTGCTATCACTTTCCCCTCCACAGTTCCACTTTATTTTTTTATTCGTGTGTGTGTGTGTGTGTGTGTATGTGTGTGTGTGTGTGCACTGGATATTGAGCCCAGGGTCATTCTACCTCTTAGCTACACACATAGTACTTTCTATTTCTGAAACAGGGCTTCGCTAAGTTGTTGAGGGTCTTGCTAAGTTGCTGAGGCTGGCCTTGAACCTACAATCCTCCTAACTCAGCCTCTCAAATACTGAGGTTACAGGTGTGCACCACCATGCCCAGCTCCCAGTTCTAATGTGTGTGTGTGTGTGTGTGTGTGTGTGTGTGTGTGTGTGTGTGTGTGTGTGAAACTGAGGGTTGAACCCAGAGGCATTCTACTTCAGAGCTACAACCTCAACTAAATTTTATTATTTTTATTTTTAAACAGTCTCACTAAATTGTCATACCTGGCCTTGAACCTATGATCCTCTTGTCTCAAGCCTCTCAAGTACTGGGATTACAGGCGTGTGCCACCGCACCTGGCTCCCAATTCTTCTCTCTTTTTTTTTTTTTCCTTAATGGTACTGGGGATTGAACCTGAGGACATTCTACCTCTAAACTTTACCCCTCACTCCTTCTTTTTTTTTTATAGGGTATTGCTAGGTTGCTGAGAGTTTCACTAAGTTGCTGAGGCTGTCCTCAAACCCACGATCCTCCTGTCTCAGCCTCCCAAGACTGGGATTACAGGAATGCACCACCATGCCCAATTCCCAGTTCTACTCTTAAAAGGCTTTAAAAGCCTGGGATTTTAACTGGAGGCACCAACCTCAAGCTGACTCTGCCCTCCATTGTTCCTGGAGTTTGGCTGGCTTCCAGGACTTGTATCAAAAAAAAGTATCTCCTTTCTTGTGCTATGCAAAGGAAAGTCTTGCCTCCTGGATAGATTTTTCTCCATTATTTCCCACCATGACCAGATTCAAAGGAATGATAAGTGACTTTCCCCTTGGCTGAACAGTGAGATCTTCATCAGTTCCAGCCCAGGGTTCCTGGAGATCACCCTCATCTTCTGAGCCTCAGTGGTCATGATGGCGGGGGGGGGGGGGGAGTGAACTCGCTGAGCAGTTAGTGCAGCGCTGGCTATTCTGCCGCCAAACACATACTTGACCAGGGCAAAGCGCTTCTGCACATTATCTCTCATCTTCTCTTCACAGTCCTACAACGGGGGAGAGGAGGAGATTATTCCCATTTTACCCATATTGGAAACTGAGGTTGAGAAAGGTTAAAGAATTTGCTACGGTTAAGGCAAGAAGTAAGTTGCTTCTGATGGCCAGGGGAGGAGTCTGGCCTCCGTCCTGCTGGAAGACACTGCTCCTGTGCTTTGGGGGAAGGAGAGGAAGTTTTTGCCTTCTAGTAGGAGTCAGTAGTGGAAGAGCATGGGTTTTGGAACCAGAGAAATGTGGACATGAATCCTGCCCACCCCCCATCACTAGCTATGTGACCTTAGGTGTGTTCCTTAGCCTCTTTGAGCATTAGTGTCCTCATTTACACAAAGAAAAAACTCTCCCAGAGTTTCTGGAAAGACTCTGTGAACCAACCTAGTAACACATCTGACTTGGTGCCTGACACAAAGGAGCTCTCCAGTATTGCTGGTCCCTCCTCGCTCTTCTATGTGATGGTGACAGTTTGGCTGTGTGGATAGAGGCCACATGCTCGAGACATGCTCAGGTTGGAACCCAGTGCTTGCTCATGGAAAGGCCTGAGTTGGGCAGGACCCCCAGCATCTGCTAGCTTGAGGTATATGGGCTATGAGTAAGGGGGATGAGATTCTGGGCATGATGCACCTATGAAACCTGAGGTGGCTATCGCATGCCCCTCTCCAGAAACCCTCAAGGGTCACTTAGAAATCATGACCTGTGAACACTTGGATGTGCAGTGGTGCTGGGGCTAGGAAGAGGCATGCCGAACTTCACAGTGAGATCCTATGAGACTGGGCAACTTCCCTGAGTGGTGGTGTATGTCTGTAATCCCAGTATTGGGGAGGCTGAAACAGGAGGATCACAGGTAGAAGGCCAGCCTCCAAAACTTAGGGAGATCCTGTTTCAAAATAGCAGATAAAATGGGACTGGGGGTGTAGCTCAGGGGTAGAATGTCCCTGGGGGCAATCTCCAGTACCACAAAACAAAACCCTTCTGACTTCACTCTCCAGGAACTCGCTAATTCCTCTCTTGATGCTATTTACCTTCTATGGAGGTAACGAGCTCCATAAAATTGTTCCCAGCAGGAGATTCCCTTTGTTAAACCTAAAATAGACTCTTTCCATCTTCAAAGGGTGGGTGGCCACTCTGAGACAGGGCAAACATGCCAGCCCTTCACCCCAAGCATGACCTGGTTCTAGACTGTCTTGCTCCTGCCAGTCAGAGCATACCTGACAGACAGGTCTTCGTTTACTCACTCTGCCCAGCTTAGCGTTGGTTCTTGAGGAAACCCAGCCTGGCCTCCTAGGACCTCCTGTTAATAGACTGCTTTTGCAATGGCTACCCCAACCCTGCTGTCAATTTAGCTGCTTGGCCAGTTCACTTTCATTCCGGCTTCCTCCTACGCTTTTCAACCTCTTACCGTCAGTGGAGGCTTAGTGGGTGGCTTCACTTTACTTGAAAGAAAGGACCAATGCCTGGAAAGGGTGAGTTTGAGAAAGATTCAAAGCCAGGATCACACTTCATCCAGAGCCCCAGCATCCCATCACCCTCTCACTTTTAAACCTGTCCCCTCCTCTTGGTACCTTGAGTCTTGCAATTAGAAAACCAAGACTGCCTGGCTCAGAGACCCTCAAGAGACTTGACTGATTTCATGATACCTGATAGCATTAGCCAGACCACAAATGACTCAAGTTCCAAACGGTTCATCTCAAAAAACAAAACAATTTTAAACAAAAAACAAAAAAAAATCACATAAATGTTAAATACCCCCTCTCCACTTGTATTGCAGATTGCACAATTTCTACTGAAATCTCTTCCTGAAACTTATAAGAAGAACTCATATTCTACAGTAACACTGGGGGTATTATTGAGGGAAAAAAATAAAGGACAAATGCAGTGTTTGTTCCCAATTAAAAGACACCTGACCTCAATAGTTTAACATGAATTCTTCCTACGCAGTTGTACAATGGAGCATAATTATTAGGGATTTGGGCTGTAGAGCCAAAGTGCTGGATTCAAATTCCAGCTCTGCCACCGACGTATGTGCATCTATGTTTATAGCTGCACAATTCACAATAGCCAAACTACGGAACCAGACAAGATGTCCATCAACAGATGAATGGATTACAAAACTATGGGATATGTACACAATGGAATTTTACTCAGCCATAAAAAAGAACAAAATCATGTTATTTGCAAGGAAATGGAGGCAACTGGAAAACATTATGTTAAGTGAGATTAGCCAGTCACAAAGAGTAAAGAAGCATATGTTCTCCCTAATTTGCGGATGCTAGGGAGAAGATGGGGCATAAGAGGGTCTCCAGATGAAAAGGGAGAGACCCTCGAAAGCAAAGAAGTTGATTTAGCCGAGGGGGTTGGACAGGGTGGGGGGGGCACACTAATATATATCAAGGTTACTCACTAAACTGAACTTGAGAGGGAGGGAGGGTGAGGGAGCGGGGTGGGAATTTGGGGAAGGGGCCAAATGAGAATTGTGAGCACATGTATCATTATCAATTTGCACCTACCAAAGATGTATGCTTACAATGTATGAATAAAAATTTTTTAAAAAAACAAACAAAAAAAAAAAAACAAATTCCAGCTCTTCCATGCACTAGCTGTATGACTCAGGCAAGATGCTCAACCTCTGTGTAACTCAATTTTCTCATCTTTAAAATGAAAATAATAACACCAATCATCCCATAAGGTTGGTTGCAACGATTAAAAAGTATTAGCACATATAAAGTATGCAAAACAGTGTCCAGTGCATGGTAAGTGCTCAGAAAAAGGAGGCAGTCTTCTCTTGGTGTATGTCTTAGTCCATTTTCTGTTGCTATGACAAAATGCCTGAGACCAAGTATTTATAAAGAACAGAAGTTTATTTGGATCAGAGTTCTGGAGGCTGGGAAATTCGAGAGCACAGTGCTGGCTTCTGCTCAGCATCTGTTGAGGGCCTCATTCTGTACCATAACATGGCAGAGAGTGTCATATGGCAAGATAGAGTAAGCGTGCTAGCTCAGGTCTCACTTCCTCTTATAAAGCCACTGATGCCCTGTTGGGGGCCCCACCTCTGTGATCTCATCTAATCCTAATTACCTTCCAAAGGCCACCTCCATGTGCCATTTACCTATGAATTTGGAATTATTTCCAGCACATTAACTTTTGGAGGACACAATCAAACCACAGCAGTAGATTTTTTGTATTTACAGAAGCTCCCTGGAGCACACAGGCAGGTGTTTCCAGATGGATGTGGGGTCTTTCAACATCCTGCTATCAAGGAGCATTTGTTTGGCATGGGTTCTCCCGTGTCTACAAGCATAGAACAGACAAGTATCGAGATGGTACAAACGCCACATGCTATCTATAAGAAAGAGGAGCCCAGTGGAGCCTCTTCCACTCCTGCCAGCTCAGAGAGAAGCTTCCCTCAACACCCTCAGTGAAGCAGGCTGCTGTGGTGAACGGCCATCGCTGACCCCAGTGAGGAACTGACTTAAATAATGCCCTTCTCTCTTAAAGTGGAACAATCTCAAACAGCTTCAGTTTCCAAATTGGGCTTGGGCTTCTCAAATACTTAAGATTTATTAAAAATATATTTTAACCATCTAAATCATAATGAAAATGTGCTATCTACCTTTCGTGTGTCTGTGTGTGTGGTACTGGGGGCTGCACCCAGGGGCACTCTACCTCCAAGCTACACACCCAGCCCTTTTTATTTTTTTGTTTTGAAACAGCATCTCACTAAAGTTGCTGAGGGTCTTTCTCAGTTGGTGAGAATGGTCTTGAACCTGCAATCATCCTGTCTTAGACTCCCAAGTACTGGGATAATAGATGTACACCACCGTACCTGGTGTATATGCCCAATATTGAAATTGTTATAACAGTCAATTAACTTAGACTGCTAAATTAACTCATTTCTAAGCAGGTCTCTGAAAGAAGTTTTCCCATTTTAATTAAAGAGTGTCCTGAGACTAAGAGTCAAGCTGTGAAAAACCCATTGCTATTTGAAATGACTTAACGATATAAATCAGGATTTCTTGGTGCTATGCAAACATAACCAAAACCTAGAAATAAATTGGGTAGTGAGGCTGATATAACTCTGCAATTTTACCCATAGCCCCTAATTTCAACTTCTTATATTTATCAAAACAATGTCATCATTCACACTGATACAAAACAGGTATCATCAACTAGGATAAAATATTGCCCTTAAGTCAGGCATGGTGGTGCACACTTGTAATCACAGTACTTGGGAGGTTGAGACAGGAGGATTTCAGGTTCAAGGACAGCCTCAGCAACTTAGTGAGACTCTCATCAACCTAACCAGACCCTGTTTCAAAATAAAAATAAAATAGGACTCGGGGTGTAGCTTGCAGGTACCATGCCCCTGGGTTCAATCCCAAGTACCACACACAAACACACACCAAAAAAAAAAAAAAAAAAAATTGCTCTTCCCCCTTGTATCATACCTAAAGGAAAGGGGGATGGTAAAAAACCTGCCCCTGAATGCCCTCTTTCTGTTGCCAAGACTTGCCAAACTATGGAACCAGCTGAGATGTCCATCAACAGATGAGTGGATTACAAAATTATGGGATATGTATACACAATGAGATTTTACTCAGCCATAAAGAAGAACAAAATTGTGTCATTTGCAGGGAAACGGATGGAACTGGAGAATATTATGGTAAATGAGATTAATCAGTCACAGAAAGTGAAAGTTTGGATGTTCTCTCTCATATGTAGCAGCTAGGGAGACATTAGGACACAGGAGTGAAGGAGGGAACGTAACTGAGGGAGATGGGAGAGGGGAGGAAGAGTTAAAGAGGGGAACGCCTCAGTGGACATGACGTACATACACAAACTTACCAAAGCCAATGAGGACGCTGAGCGTGGGAGGTGGGGAGGGAGAGGAAGTGGGCTGGGAACTGGGGAAGGGCTCAGTGAGTGCTGTGTGCATGGATGTCTCTATCACCCTGAACTGCATCAAGATGTATGATTACAATACACTAATAAGAAAAAAATTTTAAAAACCTAGCCACACGAAGGTAATAATAATAACAAGCCTGGCCCGGATATGTATTATCCTGAAGAACACGGGCTCTCTCTTATATACTCTGGGAACTAGGGCAAGTTAGTGTCGTCATCTGTGGAAAGCTGCTTTCTTGCTTATTCACCAGGACAATTGCTCCTTGAGATGCTGCTGATACAAACAAAGCAAGCCGATACTGGTGCTGATGGCGTCATGCTTCTGCAGCCCAACTTATAAACATATCCTGGGTGTGGAGCTGAGGGCACTGTGGAGAGGATATGGCCTCTCATCCAGGTGGCCACCACTGGACAAAACGCTGTGAGGGTCGGAGGCATTTGTGAGGGTCGGAGATGCTGTCAGTCTGTTGCCACCGAACTCTCCTGGGAGTAGTCACTGGTCTCTTGTAAGCTTTCCCCAAAGAGCCATATGTCTCTCATGCTGCCTCCAGGGAGTTTCTTTAACCTGTCCGCAACCTAGTCCACTGCCCTGGCACAACGGGGCCATGCATGGAACACCTCATATCTATTTAAGGACTCAAATCAAGGTTTCATTTTTAGAAGTTTGAGCCCCCTCTATAATTGTTTTTCTAGCATGCCAGAGTCTTCATGCCTCTCCCAAAGCAAAGTTTCCTTCTTATGACTGATTCTCTCCTGCTTGAAAACTTTCGGTGACTCCTTCTCTCAATTCTCATGAGATCCAGTGAAGACAGACAAGGGCATGGCCGTCTCGCCTCCACACACCGCTCACGGGTGTGTCCCTTGCGCCTGCCACACAGAACTACTTGCTATTTCCCAGCAAATGTCGAGAATTTTCGTGCTGTTCCCTTGGCCCCAAATGCCCTTGTTCTCCCTTCCCTCCCAGCCACAGCCCACCCCCAACCCACATTCATCGGTCAAGGCCCAACTCTCGTGGAGCCTCCCTGCAGCAGCCCCATGGCCCGGCCTGCTCCTGCAGCACCTGCTGCCTGGCCCTGCGCCAGAAGTATTGAAGTACATCTCTCAGCCCCGTCTGACAGCCAGCTCCTACTTCTCTTTCTATTCAGGCACACAGAAACATTCAGTTATAAGGAAGGGATGGAGGAGAAGATGGGGGAAGAGAAGAAAAGGAGGGCAGAAGGAGGAGGGCAGGATGGCCGTGCCTCCCACTCCATGCCTGCACCTCCCAAAAGCATGGAAGCCACCCTAAAGCCGAGTTCCTTTCCCAGCTGCCTGTGCAACTATGCCGCTCCTTGCTCTTTTATGATAATAACACTTTTGCTTCCATTTCCGTTTCGTAACACTGACACCTCTGAGGCAGTATCATTCCTATGTTACAGATGAAGCAATTGAGACCCAGAGACATAAAGTGAACCCAGGACACTGAGGTCTGATCTCTCCTCTCCAAGGGCCCACTTGATCAACCATTGACTGTTTTTGTGTATGTGTGTACAAGCGTGCATACTTTGGGGGACATTGTAATTCAAGGGGGTCTTAGTCTTTTCTATTAAAAAAGATTCCACCGAGGCTAGTCCTATCATTAAGTAGAGGCAGTATTTTGTCTTGGGATTTTTATTCTGAGCAAATATGTTGGCAAGGAAACACACTTCTGAGGTTACAATCGAAACACCATTTGCCTCTATTGGTTTTCTTAAAATGCTACATGCTGATAATAAGTGGAAATTTTCCACATTTATCACATCAATTCTTTCTTGTCAACAAGCATGTATCTGTAAATGGTTGTAAAGTGATTGTAGCAAACTGTTTCAAAATAGTCCATATCTGGGCTATTCACAAATACAGCAAATCACAAATACAGCAGCCAGGTATAGTGGCACACGCCTGTAATCCTAGTATTTGGAAGCCGGAGACAGGAGGATGGCAAGTTTGAGGCCAGTCTCAGCAACTTAGCAAGAGAGCCTGTTTCAAAAGAAAAAATAAAGCAGAGCATGGTGGTGCATACCTGCAGTCCTAGTACTTGGGAGGCTAAGACAGGAGAATCACAAGTTCAAGGACAGCTTCAGCAAGTAGTAAGATTCTCGTCAACCTAATGACACCCTGTTTCTTAATAAAAATAAAATAAGGCTGGAGGTGTAGCTTGGAGATAGAATACCCCTGGGTTCAATCCTCAGTACCACAAAAATAATAAATAAGTAAATAAATGAAGGTTGAGGTTGTAGCTCAGAGGTAGAATGTCCCTGGGTTCAATTTCCAGTATGAGAGAAAGAGAGAGAGAGAAACGAGCAGTCTAGTGACTTGTCTAAACTGGTTGACAAACAATGGAGACCAACCAGAATCCCAGTTTTCAAGTTCTTGCACCAGGGCCCTTCTCTCCTCCTCACCCAGCCCCTCCCAAATGCCCCCCTCACCCATGTGACACACTCCACATCCAGCCTGAATCCCTGGATGGCTCTCATATTTCTCCTCTGTTTTATGAGCATCCCTTAAGGCAATTTAGTTTAACTCAGATCTCTTCGAAATGCATGTGGATTCATATGCCAGTCCCTCTCCCACAGCCTTTCCTTGACCCTGCACATCTGTTTCTCCTAATTAGCTTTGACTCACCTTAGTTGTTTACTGAAGTCTCCTCTATGAGAGTTCTGGAATGCAATCTATTTGTATGCTAGAGATTTTTCTCAATGTTTATCTCATTTAAATTCTGGGAAGCCTCACGAGTGGAGATCATAATGAAACACTCTGGGTATTTTTCCACTGAAAATGAGGCTGTTTTGAGGCCTGGGCTGTTGTGGAGATAGGGGTCCTTGAAATGTGATCAGTGAGTGCTTCCTGTACCTTAGAGGGCTGGGACTTACAGGACAGTGGTCTCTTTCTGTCATCTTGCTTTTCTGTCTTGCTCAATAGATGGAAGTAAAGATCAACCCTTGTAGAGATCAGACAAGGGAGGCCCTCCCTGCTGTGCTGCTGGGTCACAAGGTCCTGTCCTACAGAGCCAAGATCAGGATGCCAATCAAGACCTGACAGAAATGCCTCCTTAAATTTTGTCCCTGGGCCAGGCATGGTGGCACATGTTTGTAATTCCAGTACTTAAGAGGATGAGACAAGAGGATCGCAGGTTCGAGGACAGCCGCAGCAACTTAGTGAAGCCTTGTTTCAAAATAAAAAATGTAAAAGAGCTGGGGATGTAGCTCAGAGGTAGAATGTCCCTGCATTCATTCTCCGTATTTAAAAAAAAAAAATGTCCCTGGGGTGCCTCACTTGCCTCACCCTTGTCCTACCCTATTGTCCTGATCTTTTTCTGGTCAGACCCTTCCTAAAAGGAGAAGTTCACGGGGCTGAGGTCATGCACCCACCCAGAGCACATGTCTCCCTTTCCAGAATTCAGGTGGCCCTGAGCCTGCTCAGGCCCCTTTCCCTGAAGGCAGACTCGGCTGGCGAGCATGCTTCTAAGCAAGTTTGAGTGTCTTGTCCATGCAGGAGGCCTTTTATAGGAGGCTCTGCGTTGTGGATTGGAAGAAAAGATGTCCACACGCCAACACCTCCGTCCACCATGCCCCAGGGCAGAAATCCAAGGATTCCAGAATCTGAAATTTGAATCTGACCTTCCATATTCTCTAAGGGTATATTTGTTATGGTAAGAGAAGGAAATATCTTCAATTTAAAAATGTGTGAGCTACTCCCTAATTTGTGGAATATAGGGAGAAGGTGGATCATAAGAGGGACGCTAAATGAGCAAAGAAGGGGTGACCTAGCTGAAGGTGATGGGACGGGGGAGGGGAGAACACCCTAATGCACAGAATGTACATTCACAAACATATCAAAGTCAATCATAAACCAAACATGAGAAGGGGGAGGAGGAGGGAATGGGGTAGAAATCAGGGAAGGGTTAAATGAGGCCTGTGGGCGTGTCTGTCTCTACCAGTTTGTACCTCACAATAATGTATGATACAATGCACCAATAAAAAAATATATTTTTAAAAAATAAAAAATAAAAATGTGTGAGCTTGATGTATTACTTTTAGCTGTTCAGCCATGTGCTCGATGGGGCTCCATCCACACTTTTGCCCTGAGTCCCACGAATGTTAAACATCTTGAGAAATGACTCCCTACTCACACAAAGCTACTACTATAGGTCCCTATTTCTTGTATGTGACGTTGTGATTAATTCTTCCTACTAATTTTTTGGGGGGTTTTTTTGGTACTGAGGATTGAACCTAGGGACATTCTATATCTGAGCTACACCCCCAGCCCTATATTTATTTATTTATTTATTTATTTATTTATTTATTTATTTATTTTTGTTTTGAAACAGTCTCGATAAGTTGCTGAAGCTGACCTTGAACCTGTGATCCTCCCGTCTCAGTCTCCCTAGTACTGGGATTACAGGCACACTACACCATGCCAGGCTCTCATTAATTGATGTTGGTGCCTACCAATGAAGACATTTTTGGTGAGGAAGAAGTATAGCATACTGCATGAGAACTTCCTTGACATTTTCCACCATGAAGGGGGTGGTGCGCCCTGGATATGGAACCTGGCTAGAATCAGACCTGCCTTTAACTATAAAGGAGAGATTCTGTGCAGCCTTGTCAAAGCCTCCTCAAACTTCCTTGAGACCCTTGCAGTCATTTTCCCATGAAGATACACACACACACACACACACACACACATACACACACATACATACACATACATACACACACACACATACACACACACACATACACACACACATACATACATACATACACACACACACACACACATACATACACACACACACACACACAATGGATCGGGTCACCTCCCGGGACCTTCCCAGGTCTCAGGCTTTCTACCCCTCTGCTACCTCCCGTCACCAGTTTTGACCCATTTGTGTCACCTTTGAACACCCATCTTTTGGTAGCCTTGGGAGAAGTGCAGTGTCATCAAAACATGGGGTGTATAGACTTGGAAATACGCGAGGAGGTGACACTAGGCCCAATGTCACATTCAACGGCAAGGTTCCAAATCCCAGCCTCACCCCAAGCCCACCCAGCCCTAGTCCAAAAGAGGCCAAATATAAGTCATTCCTGCTGCACCTATTATGAGGACCATGAGTGACAGACAAGCTCACCCAGAGCCCTCTTTCCAGGGGAGTCTCCATTGGCAGCACACAGTCAGTCCACCACCTACCACTGGGTTGAGAGACTCTTGGACCCCAGTCTCTACAAATGGTTCTACTAGGCCAAAACTTCCCTCACTGTTCACCTCACGCATTGGGAGGGGGTGCAGGAGGCAGGGACACTCTGGCTGGCCCCCAGTGGCTGGAGAATTGGCCTAAAGACACCCTCGCCAGCCTCTCCTCCACTGCAGCTCTGGGGTCCCTGCAAGGAGACCTTGCACGCATCCCTCCCACCTGCTCTCGCCTCCTCTCTGGATCTGCTGTACAAATACGGGGCTCACTGCCAAGATGTGGGAACAGTAAATCTTTGCTCATTCTTTTATTCATGCCCTCACCTCTGCAGACGGTGCCGAGGAAAAACAAACCCCACGAAATCCCTGTGGGCTCCAGCAGTCTGGCAGTCTCTTCTTTGCTCCTCTCTGATTACCTCTGGAAGGCAGAGGCCAGGAGAAGAGGCCCGTCCTGCTCCCGTGGGGCCGGCGGGTCCCTTCTTCCTCCTGAATGCGCTCAACCACTCTCAGCCAGCACCTGTTACACACTAAGCCCAGAACCAGGTTCTGGGGATCAGAAATCAGAGAGGTCTGGGGAAGGTGGGAAATCAATATTCATGGATTCCTGGAGTGACATTTTCCCTGTTCACCTTCCCAGCCTCCCCGCATCTGCCAGCAAGCTTCTGGGCCCAGGAGGACCAGGCTCTTCAGTTAAAACATTAGGAGAGGTGAAGTCGAGCTGCCCTAGTTGCTAGCTCAGCAGCCACTCTGGGGAGGAAGAGGCCACCAAGTCAGCTGAGGATTCTGTGGGAGAAAGGACTCTTTCTCCATAATGGCCTGGGTCAAGGCAGCACTGAGGTTACCGCCTTTGCAAAACACCCAAAGCCTCAGGAGCTCCTAGGACCTTCCTCCTCCAACTCTGGGCACCAGGGAGGGTTCCCACATGCTCCATAAGACTGGAAGAGGCTGGGAGGAGGCTGAGGCGCACTGCTCTTCACACAACTCCTTTTATATAGAGAGAGTGATGGACTTAGGGTGACCCCTGCCCTGATTTGCCCAAGAATCAAGGGTTTCCTGGGATATGGGCCTTTCGGTACTAAAATCAAGATAGTCATGGGCGAACTGGAAGGATGGGCTACAGGGTCGTAAAAACAATCCTCCTTCCCTGAGCCTGAGCCTGGCATATGAGAGAAGTTTGGACCTGATATCTGCTGAAGGTTCTTGCTAGCCCCAGACTCTCCTTGCTTTTCTACCTCTTGCTGGAGGGAGGAAGGGTCCTTGTGGCCAGGTCAGGAGCTGTCAATGGAAAAAAGGAAGAAGGACAGTGTTTGTGGTCTTCATGGTAGGGAGAAAACTCCTTCATCTGTCTCTGGAGAACCAGGGTCCATGAGGCTGCACACAGAGCCTGGGTGTCAGAAGTGAACTGGGGGAAGCTGCTAGGTCAAGCAGCTCACCCGCTCTTGAACCCTTTGCCTAAGGTACAAATGCTGGGCAGGAGATGATGGGGAAAGATGTAGTTTACTTTGTTTTATTTTATTTTATTTTGGTACTGGAAAATGAGCCCAGGGGAGATCTACCTCTAAGCTACACCTTCCGACCTATTTTATTGTTTATTTTAAAACAGGGTCTCACTAAGTTGCTGAGGCTGGCCTCAAACCTGCAATCCTCCTATCTTAGCCTCCCATGTCCTGAGATTACGGGAATGCAGCACCATGCCCGACTTAGGCAAAGGATTTTAAAGATATCTTTTGCTGGGCATGGTGGCACACACCTACAACTCCAGTACTTAGGAATCTGAGACAGGAGGATCACAGGCTGGAGGCCAGCCTCAACAACTTGGCCAGACTCTCAGCAACTTAGCAAGACCCTGTTTCAAAAGTTTTTTTTTTTAAATTTAAAAGGGTTAGGGGGTATAGCTTGGAGGCAAAATATCCCTGGGTTCAATTCCTAAAGCCATTAAAAAATAAAAAGCCAGTAATGTCATTGGGCTTCGTCAGTTTAGTAGGAAGCAGAGACCTGAGAGTGGGGCAAATGCAGAGTTCACGTTGGTGTACCTGATGAGGAGGTGGGGACAGGGACCAGACCTGGGATACCGAGCGAGGCTGGAGGAGGGCGGGTTAAGGTGGACTCTCCCTTGGGTTTGCACAACCAGTGAGTTCTTATGTGCATGGCCAGGAAAGGGCAGAGGAGAAAAGCAAAACAACAGCAGAGGGACTGGGGGAAAGACCTCGTGACAGCTACTACACCAGCTCTTGGCATTTACAGCATGTACTGTTTCGTCCTATTGTTGTGAGCTCAGCACTCCAAAAAGAAAATGAAATGACTCTGGAGAATGTTAGGGCTGCCACTTTGTTCCCAGCATCCCTTCCAGAAACGCAGGCTCCAGACCCTCAGCAACAGTGAGACTCTGTTTTATTTACTGTTGTTTTGAGACCCTGTTTTAAAATAAAAAATAAAAAAGGGTATAGCCCAAAAGCAGAATGCCCCTAGGTTCAATCTCCAGTACCAAAAAATAGACAACACACACATACACACACACACACACACATACACACACACACACACACACATTTATAAGCTGGCTGCAGCGAGACAGGAAGATCGGAAGTTCAAGGCCGGCCTCAGCAACTTAAAAACATAGAGTTTGCCGGGCGTGGTGGTGCAGGCTTGTAATCCCAGCATTCGGGAGGCTGAGACCGGAGGATCTGGGTTCGCGGCCAGCCTCAGCTACCTAGTGAGGCACTCTGCAACTAAGTGAGACTCGGTTTCAAAATAAAGCATAAAAAAAATAGGGCTGGGGTGTAGCTTGGAGGTAGAATGCCCCTGAATTCAATCCCCAGTACCGCAAAAAAAATTAAAATTAAAAAAAAATAAAAACATAGAGTTCATGGTGTTACAAGTGTTATAGGGGGTTCGGTGGGTTAGCATAAGTGAGGCCATCTTATGAGAGCAGCCATGTAATGTTCTAGGTGGAAAATTACCACCCCACCTGTAAATGACTAAGCCTGTAAACAAAGGACAAGCTAGGTCACAATGCCCCTCTTGATCTCCTGCCCAAACCCGTATCCTGGAATCGTTTGTTTCAAATCTATGAACCGCAAAGGGGGACTTTCCACTGTGCACTAGCCAATCAATGTAAAGGTCACAAATCCACCCCCCTTTTGTGTATATAATATCTATAATCACGAGGTTTGGGGTCTCTGTCGGTCCCACTATTGTTTGGGTATGGCGGGGGCCCAGATTCGAATCTGAAATAAATCTTGTTCACAACTCCCCGCTGGTCCTTTTGTGAGTTACTCGCTAACAACAAGGAGACATTGCAGCCTGTTAGCATCCTTGAGGTCCCATAACCATGAAGAAGGAGAAGAGAGAGATGGGCTCCCGCCCAGATTTGGTGGCCAGGAACCACCTTCTGGGGAAGTCTCAGGAGGTTCCAATGTCCTACTCAGGCAGGTGGGGAACTGAATCCTTGAGGAGGAGGGTGCAGGTTTCCCACACAGAAATGCCCTGATTTATTCAACAATGGGCCTTGGAGCTCCCTTAGCAATTACCACCTCCCCATTCAGTTCCTTGCCTGGGTGGTCACTAATAATTTATTGCAAATAAGTCTCATCGCTCCAATAAGACAGTCAGCTTCTCTACCTCTGGATTCCCTTCAGAGCCTAGCACAGCTGGGCACCCAGATGGTCCCTACTAATACCAATCTGGGCCTGAGTCTTCTCATCCTTCCTTGATGCACCTCTGCCCCTTCATTCCAGACACTGGCCAAGGGAACGGAGCCACCCCAGGTCACTCAGTTCTCTTCTCTTCCCAAGAGCTGACCTGGCAGATGCTACAAAGGAAAATGAGAGCTTCCGAGTCTACAGATCTGATTGACACCCTGGCAAAGGCTGCCAGGAGCTTCTGTAGGTAAGTAGGGAATCACTGTTAGCAAATTCTAATTAGCGTGCTCTGCACAGTTCTCCTATGGGAGACAGTCATTTATGAGATTTAAGTCAGATCATTAATCCCAGGGAGTAGAAGTTTCTAAGAATATTTCCTGAGAAGGGTCTCTAGCAGAAGCCTTCTAATTTCCTGGGTTCCTGTTGTCTCGCTTATGCCAGGTAGGCACAGCAATGCATTATTGTGGGCAGGTGACTTGGCCAGGTGATGTGAACAAGTACTTTCTAATTCTACACTTCTGAGCAATACTGACTATCTAACTCATCCATGTGCAAGACAGTGACATGGATTTGTGGCAAAAAGATTCACAGTTCACATTCCTGCTCTGGAACATCCTAGCTAGGTGGTCTTGAAGGAGTCAATTTCTCTGAACTATTTTTCTTGTCTATAAAATGGGGATAGCTAAGTGTGGTGGCATGTGCCTGTAATCCCAGTACTTGGGAGGCTGAGACAGGAAGATCACAGATTCAAGGCCAGTCTCAGCAATTTAGCAAGAACTCAGCAACTTAGAGAAGCCCTGTTTCAAAATTAATTAAAAAGAGCTAGGGGAGCCGGGCGTGGTGGCGCACGCTTGTAATCCCAGCATTTGGGAGGCTGAGACCGGAGGATCCGGGTTCGCAGCTAGCCTCAGCTATCTAGTGAAGCACTCCGCAACTTAGTGAGACTCGGTTTCAAAATAAATAATAAAAAATAGGGCTGGGGGTATAGCTCAGAGGTAGAATGCCTCTGAGTTCAATCTCCAGTACTGCAAAAAAAAAAAAAAAAAAAAAAAAAAAGAGCTAGGGGTGTAGTTCAGAGGTAGAATGCACCTGGGTTCAACCCCCAGTACCAAAATATTAAAATTAAAATTAAATGAGGATAGTAGTAATACTATATCACATAAATGTTGGAAGATCTCACACATGAGCAGATTCTTAAACTGTAAAGTACTATTAAAATGCTACTGATTATTGAAAGGTCTGCATGGTAATAACAATAACAACAATAATAATAATTAATAATTAATAATAATAAACCATTTCCTTTTAAATTAGCAAATGCTGTGGCTGACATCTGAAACACGGAAAAGATCATAGTGGGTGGATTTGCTGACTTCTCCCTCCAAGGGGAACCTGATGCCTCGTCGCTGCCTCCTGGTGGGGGCCTAAAGGAGCCAGATAATGAAGTTCATCTCAGGCTTGAGGCTGGAGATATTTTGCCAGCCACCAGAACCTCTCCTATATTGCCTCCGTAATTTGACAGCTGACTCCCAGCAACTTCTTCCCCCAGTAATAAAGCCAAACGGAGGCCCTTTTACTTTAGTGCACTTCATGTAAAGTGAGCAGACCCTCCAGGAAGGAAGGATCACTTGTACAACCCCTCAAAAAATATGCTGAGAGACTCACAAAGTTCTGCTATTGCTAAGTGCTAATTGCCTTTCCTTGGGTGAGCACCATAAAAAATTCATTACAGTTTTGGGAAACAAGATGCCTATTGCATTTTAATTGCTAGAGAGGAGAGAGCAAGGGAGAAACTTCACCAGGAAAATGCTGGCTGGGCGTAAACTCAGAAAGAGATCTCCCTAGATCCAAAGATCCAGTTCTGAAAGGAGTGCCGAGGGAGAGGTGGCCCTTGCAGGGACAGCTTCCCTGAGGCAGCACCAACTTAAGTGGTTCTCAGACTCAAAGGCACAGAGGCCCTGGACATCTGGGGTTTTCCCTGAAGACTGTCACATGTAGACTTGACAATTTTAAAGAATTAAATAATTAGACACTTGCCAAAAGTCTGGAGTAGATGAGAAGGAGTCAGCACCAAAGCTTCAAGAAACATGTATAGGAACAAAATTGTATTTTTATCCCATAACTTATAAATGAGAGTGGGGGAGAGCCGGGCATGGTGGCACATGCCTGTAATCCTAGTACTCCGGAGGCTGAGACAGCAAGACCACAGGTTCAAAGCCAGCCTCAGCAACTTAGCAAGACTGTTTCAAAATAAAAACAAGGGAGAAAATGGGAGTGAGCACCTGATAGGAAACGACCTGACAGGCACAGTCCTTTGTGCATTTTAAAATAAAAATGAGGGAGTTGTGGGAGCCCAGCTGGGCCCTTTTCCCCCTGGCAGTTGCTATCTGCATATATGAGTAATTATACTGACTCTTCTGCTATGGCTACATTGCGTCTCGAAGTCTGGAAATTGCTCCTAGGATGCGTAGATGAAAGACCCTCCTACTTCTTAGAAAGTAAATATATGACCCTAAAGGATTATGGCTTTATGACTCTAGAAAGTTTGCTTTACCAGGCTATGTTAAGAATGTGGGCTATACATGTAAAATGAAGAAGTGGTGCTATTTGTGATCTGACAATGATTGATATGTCATAAATGTATATATAACCCTGTTGTACTCAAGAGATGTATAAAAAATCCATGCTGAAAAAAAATTAAATTAAATTAAATTTAAAAAAAAAAAAAGAAAAGAAAATGGGAGTGTATCTCAGTGATAGAATGCCCCTGGGTTCAATCAGAGAGAGAGAGAGCGAAAGCAAACTAAACCAAGACCACACATCACTTCAGTTTAATCACAGATACTATGGACCAGTTCACAGAACTGTCATTTTTTTAACACGAATACCCTATTCCAACTCCTTATGTTACAGTCAGAGCCAGGTGAGATGAACAGGGGAGCGGGGAGGGTCCTGATGCCCATGCACTTAACAGGGACTATCCAGTGCTGATCCCGCCTGACCAGAAGCCGTGGGCCAGGGGATCCTCCAGAGAGGCACTTAGCCCCCTCAGGGCACGGGGAGGAGTCAGGACCAGGGGCATCTCCTAAGCATCCTCTCCTAACATGCAGACAGGGCAGAGCACGCCCCAGCTGCTTCCAGCAGCCTCCTCAGCCTCTCCGTTCCTCCTCCTTCTCCCCCAGCTCCCTCAGCATTTCCAGCCCAGCCCCAGTCTCTCTCCTGTTGTGGAACCTCTCTGATGAGAAGGAAGGAAGAGAAATCAGGACTCGAGGGGAGAGGCTGAGTGGGCAGCTGCTGGCCTGTGGGTGGTGATGGTCGTGAGTCTTGCAGTTGTAGAAGCTCCATGCCTTCTGTGTCGGTGGCTGCCGCTGCTTCTCCAGCTAGTGGACCTGCCAGAGAGCCCAGGAGACAGAATGCTGGTGTCAAGGGAGATTGGAAGAAACAACGGGACTTAAAACAGGGAGTCCTGGACCAAAAGAGAAAGAGGCTAGATTCACAGCATGGCTCTACCATGTATGAGCCAAGTGACTTTAATTTTAGCAAATCACTTAGCCATTCAGAACCTTGATTTCCACTTCTATCAAATGGGGCTAAAAATATCAGCTACTCTAGATTTTTTGAAGATTTGAATGAGAAGATTGACACATACATCCTCTGTAAACTAAAGTGTATCATCTACCAGCTGCTTCTATGTCCAGCTTTGGAGAAAGATACTTTTCATTATCACTGCCTGCTTTTGTAAAGTACCTGACATAAATACTGTGCCTTGATGCACACGATTGAACTCGTTCCCCTCACTGAACAGATGAAACCTACAGTCATGCAAGAACCTAATTAGATGCAAACCCAAACTGCTAAGTGCTATGCTCCCTGTAAAGTGTAGAGAATGCAGCCATTGAGAACTGCGGGAGAGACCAGGGATGAACGGCAATAATAGAAAAATAAATAAATGAATCCCTCATGCTAAGCCTAGCACTGTGGCAGGCATTGTACAGATCTCACCCCCCTGGATCATCACCGTAGCATAACACAGCCAGGGTGATTATGACCAGGAAACTGAGGTTCACCAAGAATAGAAACTTGCCAAAGTTCACCCAGGAAATGGCAGATCTAGGCTACAAACCCACGTCTACTCTTACCCAGTTAATGCTTAAACGAATAAAAAGTCAGTGTTAAAAGCATCATTTTTTTCCTCCTCCCACACTGAAAAACATTCCTGAGTCCCCTCTCCAGACCTCAGCAGGGCCCAGGCTTAAGGGATGAGCATGTTCACAGTGTCCAAGAGGCAGTTCCTTTAAAAACCTCTGGTCCCACCCCTGGCCCCACACTCACCTGCACAGTGTCACGGATCCAGTCCAGGAACTCGGCTACCTTGGTGTAGACGCCTGGGTGATTGGGCTCTGCGCAGCCACGCCCCCAGCTGACCACCCCCACCAGGTGCCATGTGTCCCCATCTGGGCACACCAGGGGGCCCCCGCTGTCCCCCTGAGGGATCCAGGCATGGAGACACAGAGAAACAGCCAGTCAGACCTTCCTGGTGGAGGAGCACCAGCTAACACAGGAAATGGAGTCCCCTTCCCAGGCCTCTCCTGCTTCTCGCCAGGATACCTGTGGGCCTCATCCTCCATAAGCCCTTGGCACACGCTCTCCTCCTAGGGAGGCTCTCTTGCTCTCTCACATTACTGAGATGCACAGACCAGGAGTTAGGCAGCAGCAGCCCCCGTCCCCTCCCTTCACCCCAGGCCACACCTGGCATGCGTCGGCCCTCCCATCCAGGTAGCCAGCACACAGCATGCGGGGGGTGAGGGCTCCGCTGTACACGCATGAGCTGTTGCAGAGCTGGGTGCTGAGCAGGGGCACCACCATGTCCTGCAGTGTGTCTGAGCTGTGGGCTGTGGGAGACACCCAGAAAGGCTGCAGGGCACTGAGCAAAGCCAAGAAAGCAGAGTAGCAAGAGGGGAGAAGTTAGAGGTCCCAAAAATATGAAGACCCAATGAGGGGAGCCTGGGGCAAGGGCTGTGGACCTGCGGGCAGGCAGGCTTTGTCAGATGTTAGGGCTGGGAGGAAGGAGAGGAGGCATAGGCTGATATATACACCAAATACCCAGGCCACCGGCACTCCTGGGACAGGGGAGGGGACATAAAATGGCCTGGGCTTAGGGAAAACCTTCAGTGATTGAAGAGAAAGGCCCCTGCAGAGGAGACTGGATCCCCCAGAAATGACCAGGAAGTTACTAGGGAACAGAGGGCTGGCATTGCCATGTGGTCAGGAGGAGAAGGATGCACCCCCTCCCCTTTTGCATTGAGGGCCTTGGGTGCTGACTCACTGTGGCTGGGGTCGGTGTGGCCCCAGCCAGACACCCAGCACTGCGAGCCCCTTGGAAAATGCTGCTCCTCAGCTGGCAGGCACACTGCACCCACGGTGTCTGTGGAGAGGCACGTACGTGGTCCTTGTCCCCACTCGGATGCGGCTTCCCTCCAGCAAAGCCTGAGCAACGGTTCTCTTCATTCCCCTCCTCAAAAGTCCTGGTGCCTGGCCTACACCAGCCAGGCTTCCTGGA
Organism: Graphiurus murinus; assembly: GCA_004027655.1. Lineage (NCBI taxonomy): Eukaryota > Metazoa > Chordata > Mammalia > Rodentia > Gliridae > Graphiurus > Graphiurus murinus. The sequence goes on from PVLC010011336.1 coordinate 40,225, forward strand.
CAGGTGAATAGGTCAGGCACTGTCCAACCTTGGAGGTGGCCCATCAGAGAGGACAGTGTGCAAACTGCAGCGTGCATGGCGCCCTCTAGAGGTGGGCAGTGCAGTTGCTGACCCCACACCTACTGGGTGGAGACTAGGGGAGAAGAGAAATTCCTTCTGGCCCTGGGTACCCAATTTTTTTCTTTTTTCTTTCTTTCTCTCTTTCCTTCTTTCTTTCTTCCTTTCTATTTATTTATTTATTTATTTATTTATTTATTTATTTATTTATTTATTTATTTATTTATACATACATACATACATACTTGGAAATGAACCTAGGGACATTCTACCTTCAAGCTACACCTCCAGCCCTTTCTACTTTTTTTTTTTTTTTTTTTTTTGCGGTACTGGGGATTGAACTCAGAGGCTTTCTACCTCTGAACTATACCCCCAGCCCTATTTTTTATTCTTTATTTTTGAAACTGACTCTAAGTTGCGGGGTGCCTCACCAGGTAGCTGAGGCTGGCCTCAAACCTGGATCCTCCAATCTCAGCCTCCCGAATGCTGGGATTACAAGCATGTGCCACCACACCTGGCTCCCTTTTTACTTTTAAACAGGATCTCACTAAATTACTGAGAGTCTCACTAAGTTTCTGAGGCTGGCTTTGAACCTGTGATCCTCCTATCTCAGCCTCCCAAGTACTGGGGTTACAGATCCAACTTTTAGTGAGCATCCACTTGGGCTTTCCCTAGGGTATGTGATCCCTCTGGGGCAGTATTTCCAAAAGCATGTTACACAACCTATGGGTGGAGCCAAACATGATTTTAGGTAGTGCATAGACACACTATTTCATGAACAGGGATTCACTTAAGAGAACTATGTCCTTTTCAATTCTCTTTCAGTCCCTCTAATTGTATATATATAGAGAGAGATATATAAAGACTTTGATTGGTGCTAGTGAGTCAGTCTCCCTCTCTCTCTCTCTCTCTCTCTCTCTCTCTCTCTCTCTCTCTCTCTCTCTCTCTCTCTCCTTCTTTCTTTTCGAGGTACTGGGGATTGAACCCAGGAGCATTGTACCTCTGAACTACACCCTGAACCCTATTTTTTAGTCTTTATTTTGAAACAGGGTCTCACTAAGTTGTGAAGGGCCTCACTGAATAGCTGAGGCTGGCCACATGCCTGGAATCCTCCTGTCTCAGCCTCCCAAGTACTGGGATTACAAACGTGGAACAACACACCTGACTTAGTCTAAACCTCTCTTAATGCTGTCAATTTCCCATCTGAACAGAGGAAAGCAGGCCCAAGCTCAAAATCTCCTACAGAAGACTCTAATGATCTAGAATGTAAACACTGCTTTGCTTTCACAGTACATATATTTGTGGTTACTATTCTATAATAATATAGGTTCTCCAGTTACTAGTTTTCTTTTTTTTGGTACTGAGGATTTAACCAAGGGTGATTCTACCTCTGAGCTACACCTCCAGACCTATTTTATTTTGAAACAGGGTCACGCTAAGTTGCTGAGGACCTCCCTAAGTTACTGAGGCTGGCTTTTAACCTATTATCTTCCTGTCTCAGCCTCCCAAATACTGGGATTACAAGCATCCACCATACCCAACTGTTTCCTTTTCTAAGTATACTTATTTAAGTCAATTTAGAAATATTAACTATTGAGCAACAGTTCACATGTGTGATAAGATTTGTGAAATGCATATAGCTATGACTGGGAAACCCAAGGCTACAGGTGATGACAGGAGAGGGAGTGCTGAGTGTGTAAGTGTGCACATGTGCACATGTGCACGGCTGTGTGAGTGTGCACACGAGTGTGTGGTGTAAGCCTGTCTGTGGATGAGAGTGCACAGGTGCATCTGTGTGCACGTGACTGTGCGTGCACACTGCCTGTGTTCCTTCGAGTGCATGTGCAGGAAAGTGCCCATGCGCAGGTGCATGTCAGGAAGGCAGTTGCTGGGACGGCTGCAGCCTGGGCTCACCCTTCTAGGGCAGGTGCTATGCAGGAGGCGCTCTGGCTCTGGAGTCAGGACATCAAGCTCAGGAACTGCTTGCTATATACATGACCTTGAAGGGTCACTTCCTTCCCTAAACTTCAAAGCCCTTGTCTGTATATACCTGCTCTACCTGTCAGGGTTATTACAAACCTCTTTGTCCCCAAAAGAGCCTGTTACAAGAGTCTGTGCAAACCTCACATTCAGGAGAATGCAGAATGAACGGAATGCCTTGGTTTACAGCACCAGGAGGACACCTGAGGAATCAGCTAGCCTCTCCTTCTGCCTAGTCCCTGCTCCTCTGTCACCACAGTACCCGGCCTGCTTCTCCCAGAGCCAGGGTCTCACCTGAGAAGTTGAGCGGTGTCCGGAGCCTCAGGAGGGCGAGGTCATAGTCATGAGACTGGGCGCTGTAAGAGGGGTGGGGGATGATCTTCTCCACCATAGCCCCCTGGTGTGGCCTGACGGTGCTGTGGCTGACCAGCCCTGCGTGAACCCGCCAGCTGGACAGGCGGGACAGCCTGAAACTGCACACAGAACATGCTGAGCCCAGGACAGGAAGGGACAGAAGGCGTTCACATAAGTAAGGCAGTAGGGAGGAAGCTGGCCAGAGAGGCTAGTAAAGAGCCTGTGAGCTCCTGGGACCCAAGGACCATGCCTCTAGCAGCTGGAAAGACATTGGGTGTGCAGCAGGTGCCTAATATATGCTCAAGGATGATAGAGAAACAAGGTATTACGGGTTGGCAACCACCACTTCCTCTTCCTGTATATTCTTCTTCCAGGCTGAATATTGCAAGGCTTCGTGTGAAACCGCAACTCTAAGCCGGGTCAGAAATATTTCCCTCAGTCCTGTCTCTCTATGAGTGGTCCTGAAGGAGGCTCTTCCCTCCCCAGCCTCAGTTTCCTCATAGTAAAACAGAGCTTGTACTCTCTGCCCTGCCTGTCGCCAAGAGAAGAGGGCCGAAGAGCTCATTCACTCATTATGCAACTGTTCATTCCTTCAGCTAATATTTATGAAGCCCCTATTATATTCCAGGGACTGTTCTAGGCTGTGGGGACAGAGCAGTGGAGAAATCTACAAAGGGATTTTCAGTGATAAACAAGACTTAAAGTCCCTGCTCCTGTGAAGCTTCCAGTCTAGAGGGAAAGAAAGATATTCAATGAGTAATTACATGGAAATGATTTAATTACAGTGGTGATAAACATTAAAGAGCCACAGGTGCTCTGAATGCGGCAGCATTTTAAGAACTTCAAAACTGAAGGAATACAAAGAACCCGTCTTTATATAATCACTGCTATTCCTGCAGAGACGCATTTGGCACCGACCAGGAGACCATCACCCTCACCCACTTGGAATGGACAGCTGGAGACAGCGGTTGAACACGGATGCTTTACACAGGATAAACAGAAGAGGCAACTGAGGCCCTCCCTCCAGCAGCCCCCGAGACTTGCCTGTGCATGCAGTGAGCCGCGGTCACCACCCAGCGGGGCGCCAGCACTGAGCCGCCGCACGTGTGCCGGGTGCCAAGGGCCACACTGGCCTGCCACGGCCAGCGCCCGGGAGCCACGGCCTGCCCGCCGACGATCCGGGAAGCCAAAGGCCTTTTCCCACACTCTGCCAACAGAGAAGGGTGAGACAGAAAGAGAGACTGCACCAAGGTGGGCAGATCCCATTTGTCATTCCTGGTCCTGGTCCTGCGGAGCAGGGACAGGAAGATAGGAGTGTCGATTATCAAAGACTGTGGGCTTGCAGAAAGCAGGGACCATGTTTATGGGATCTATGGAGCCCTAATGCCCACCCATCCCTCAGGGTCAAAGTGTCAGCGTGTGGATGGGTGTGTGGAAGGACCAAAGGACAGATGAATAGGCAGATAGGGAGACAGGTGAAAGGAACCCGCAGACTGCTTCCTACCTGGGCCCTAATCCACCTGCCCTAGTCTCCTGAAGCTACTGCAGATTACGCTAGCCAATAATAATTCTGCCTTCCGGGTTCTTCAGAAGAAAGGGGCAGTGAGGGCCAGAGCCGAGGCAGAGAGTGGCAGTAGTAATGCAGAGAGATCATCAGCCCCGCAGGTCGGCTGGCGGGTGGGGGCTTGACACAAGGGGCAAGGGCTTTGTCTGGGCAGACTGCATCTGTAAGGAACCCAGCTGGCAGATGGGCAGGCAGGGGCCTCTCCACAGGGCTCCTCCACACTCAGGGCAACTGGACCCACCGCTGTGTCCAGGACACGACTCACACACGACTCACCAGAGCATTTGAGGGAGACGACTCGGCCAGAAGTGCAGTTGTCCCTGCAAAACAGAGGCCAGCAAGAAGCTGGGCAGGACCACCCTGAGCGTTGCAAACCCAAGGGCGTGGAGGAAGGGTGTTGGTGGGGGCTGATGAACAGTTCTTCAGGCTGTCACCCCCCACCCCCATTCCCTTACTGCCTCCACCCAGCGTCCAGGCCCCTCCTTGGAGGCAGACCCCAGGACAGCAGGCACATTCTGCCCCATCTTCCAGAGGGTGACAGAAAGCCTTCATGGTCTCTGAGGATCCGACTGGGCAAGGCCCAGGTTTACAAACGGAGTCTTTATAGATGAGAAAGCCCAGTTGTTTCCACTAACTGGCCCTGAGCAAATACACGCCCAGTGGATGAGTGAGGGGAGACTGAGTGGATGCGTGAACAGCGTCTTCGCCCTGGGCTCCTCCCAGCCTCACTGTTCAGTCTCTGGGCCTGGCATACTCATATTCCTTCTCTCCTCTCTCTTAGATAAGCCTCAATTTCTTTTTGACCAAAATACTTCTTTCTCTTTACACATCTCGTTCCTCCAGCAGCCCAATGCCTGGTCCTCTTAGGTTCTAATTTCCCAAATCCACAGCCCTCCTGCTGTCCTGGAGACATCAGCCCCACTCCACCCTCCACTTGCCCATTCAGGAATCTAAGACAGAAAACTGGCCTTGGGGTTCTGCCTCTGGTACATTCCGGAGGCCTTGGGGTGGAGCTGGGCAGGACGGGCCTCAGAGAACAGCTCAGATTGGGAACATGGAGTGAGGACGAGGAGCTGCAGAGCACACAGGGTGCCCATCCCTCCAGGCCAGGAGGCTTCAGGGCAGCTCAAGGAGGCCCCGGCAGGAGCAGAGACTTCTCAGCTTGAGCCCCAGTCACTCCAACACACCCCCAAGCTTTGGGGAAAGGCCTGCTCCATCCCCAAGCCCTCTTCTCTTGGACTCTCTCGATGCTTCAAGCAGCTAATAACCAGAGTGAGTCAATTGTCTCTCTCCTGAGACACTAGAATTATCCAAATAAATGTGACAGCATTGAGAGAGCACTTAGCTTGGAGAGAAGGGCCTGGTTTCAGGACTTGACTTGGCTGCTTGTTGGTTATGTGACCTTGGACCAGACTCTTTGCCCTCACTGGGCCTCAGTTTCCCACCTGTAAGAGGGGATGCAAGTAATATTCCAGCCGGGCAAGGTGGCACACACCTGTAATCCCAGTCCTTGGGAGGCTGAGACAGGAGGAGCGCAGGTTCAAAGCTAGCCTCAGCAAGTTAGCAAAACTCTGTTTCAAAATAAAAAGGTAAAAATGGAGAGAGAATGTCCCTGGGTTCAATCCCCAATACCAAAAAAAAAAAAAAAAAAAGTAACATTCCAAATCCTGTGGCAGTAACAATGAACCCTGCATGAGGGACAAATAACATGGCAGCTGAGATGAGCAGGGTTCCTGTGAATTGGGTTTATCATTTCTGATTGAGGAATGTTCCCCTGACCTCCTTACACTGCCAATGTCCTCACTACCAGGCTCCTCTGAAGCAAGAGTTTTCTGGACTGTCCACCAGGAGATAAGCTACCCCACTCACCTAACCTCAGAAGTCCTACCTGGGTTGCCACACCGCCTCCAGGAGGCCTCCCAGGCTAGGAGAGAGCTGAGCAAACTCCTGGGAGCTGTTAAGCTTGATGTCAGACAGGTGGAGTCCCTTGTGGTGGATGAGTCTGGGCACAGGAAGGAAGAGAACAGGAGGAAATCAGCTTCAAACTGCAGCAGGAGGGATGCTGGTTAGTCATAACTGCAATGTGCACAAGACACTTGACCAGTGTAGTGACCCAGCAAGACTGTGACAATGACTTCTTCTCAGAGTTATATTATTTGTTTAAAAGCAGCGATGCTCAAAAAAGAGAAATAGCTGGGGCAGCATCCTGCTGAGAGGCTAGAAGGTGGCCAGAATGGCTTCTTGCTATTTGCTGGGCATTTTGATGGTGACAGACAGAGGGAGGCCTCCAACTCTGGCTCCCCCGCCCACCAGCCAGCCCTCCCCCTCCCCAGGTGTGGCTCCCATTACCTGAGATGCCCAAGGCTCTGGCAGATCCGCACCCCCAAGGCAGGGCTCCAGCCCTCATGGCAGACCAGGAGCCAGCCTGGCCGGGCCCTCAACTGCACTACCAGCAAGAAGTCCTCACTATTTATTCTGAAAGAGACTGAACCACAGCATGAAAAAACTACATCCCACCTGCTGCAGCAACAGGAAGAGCAGGACCTGGAGTTCTGTGGGACCCAACAAGGCTCCCCTGGGTGTCAGGCCAGTGCTAAGCACACTCTAACCCCTATTTGTGGAGATTTTCAGCTTCGTGTTTCAAAGATGTACTTTGAAAGACTCCATCACTCATCATCATGGCAGCCCTGTGCCATGACTGTCACCACCGCCCCACTCCACAGCAGGAAAACCAAGGCACAGAGGCGAAGTGACCGCCCTGCACCACGGAATCGGCAGGCAGTGGATCCAGGACTTAAGTCTAGGTCTCTTGATTTCAAATCTCGTGAGAATAATATTTATCATTTATTGAGTGTCCACTTTTTCCAGGATACTATGGACTGAATTGCCCCCCACATTCCTATGTTGAAACCCCAACCCCCTAATGTGACTATATTTGAAGATAGAGTCTTGAAGAATACAATTAAAATTAAATGAAGCCATGCTTTTAATCCCAGTACTTGGGAGGCTGAGATAGGAAGATCACAGGTGAAAGAAAGAAAGAAAGAGAGAGAGAGAGAGAGAGAGAGAGAGAAAGAAAGAAAGAAAGAAAGAAAGAAAGAAAGAAAGAAAGAAAGAAAGAAAGAAAGAAAGAAAGGAAGGAAGGAAGGAAGGAAGGAAGAAAGAAAAAAAAGAAAGAGGCTGGGGCTAGAGTTCAGAGGTAGAATGCCCCGGGGTTCAGTCCCCAATAAAACACACACACACACACACACACACACACACACACACACAC